>BQNB010025470.1:0-20829 GCA_026074375.1 Tanacetum coccineum | reverse complement strand
AATGAGCAAATTATGAAGTAGGTTATGGGTGTTTATATAGGCACCCAAACCCTAATTCTAAAAAACTTTCATGGGCCTCCTTAAATGCTCATTAAACACAAATCCCATCTAGAACCTCCCATAGGGCCCAACCACTTTGGTGTCCCCCTTAGAGTTCAGGTTTTGTCCAATTTAGTCCCTCGGTTTATATTTGTGAAGTATTAAACGCATTCTCCGTGTATTAACGTGTGTGCCCCCAATAGGCTCACATATTCGTAATGTATTCGTGCTATTCGACTACCATAATCCAACAGTTATTAGATGATCTAAATTTTCTACAGAAAACACTCAATAAGATTCTATACATCCAAGGCTACCTTTGGTGAATTTCAACACGCCTAATATGTGTAGCTAATATTTTTATGTACTCGCAACTCATTTGACCCGTACGTAGCTAATATTTTCTTGTAGTCACTTTACTCGTTAGAGATAAAACACAAAAACACAAGATGCGCCAATATTGTCATTTCTGAGATAAAATGCACGAGAAGGTGTTCTGTTTCATGACAATCACTTGCGTCCCACGATATGTAATTACACCTTTGATATCAATATATATGGGTTTCCAAATCTAAAAAGGATTTAAACTAGCCATGGACGGACACAAGATTTATATAAGGGTGTTGCTCAAAATTTTTCGAGAGAGTCTTGCACAATTCTTCTTATATCATAAGTACTAAAATTTGCATCATTAAGAATTTTTGAACTAAAGTTGCACCATAAAAAAAGAAAGTAACACAAATATATTATTCGGCGTTACACAACAAAAAAAAACGCACTTTCCAGAATTTATATCAATGCATAGCTGTTTTTTGGTACAGACTCTAGCTGAGTAAGCATGAAGGAAAAGGAATAATTTGAGGCGTGTTAAATCAAAACATTTACTTAGTGAGAAGGGACGTCTCTAAATCATGGACGGACCTTAGTGGAGACCTAGGAAGGCCACGTTCCTCCCAAAACTTTTAGGTTTTACTTATATTTGCTCTGAACATCTTAAACTAACTGATCTCAACCCTCCCAATATATTCACCTAAGTTCCGTCTATGTTACCCTCTAAAGGCTTGTTAAAATTTAAATCATTGTGACCAATAGCAAGGCCTTTGAGAATATGAAGTCTGCATTCATGTATATAATATCTCCCAAGTTGTAATGTTTAGCACCCGAGTTCTTAGCTGGTATCCTAAAGGATATCGTACCACGTCATGGGGCAGGATATTCATGTTGAATACTAAGTCGTAAAATGTGATAAAGTTGTGTCATATACATACCATGGGAATAGGCTATTTTTTAGAGCATGCAATTGCTTGCTACATATGTTGGTAAACTCACTAGCCAAGCGGCTTTGTTTTATAATGATTACACCATAATGGCATAATTTAGATGCACATAAGAATGTGTTAAGTAATACAAAACTCGGAGGTTGTATATTTTGTATATGTACGAAGCCTATCGCAACGTTTAAGCAAGGTAGTAGTCTTTTGATAATTTACTTTCTTTTAGGCCATTTTTTGACCTTTAAATATCTTACAACCTAAAACCCATAGATGGTTTTATTGTGTGTAAATTCGGCACAAATATATACATGCAGTAACAGAGGGTCACAACCTTCGCCCATCAATCAAAGGTAGTATAGTCATTTTGCTACGCCAAATATTCAATTTTCATGATCGCTCTTTATATGTAGTATAGATACTTAATATATCGACTATGCTATTGATTGTATGTTTAACTTTATTTTTCAAAACTCTATTGAAGAATACTTAATTGTAAGAAACAAATATACGTAAAAAAATGTGATGATAAATTGTTTTAACTATAGTATTATTTAAGTATGTGTGATGTGAATCTAAGTATATATTTCATTAAGAACTTATTGAATGGCATAAAATGTATGTAACCTCATGTGAGTGTGTTATACAAATAAATTTAAGAAATCCCTAGCCAAAATTAGAACTCAAGACTTGGGCTATAAATATCAAGTAACTTTCGATTACGCTAACACCACTCTTTTCTTGTAAACATGTTTGTTAACATATGCATAGAGATATTAGAAATCATAATTTTTCGCTGGATCAAATCAATAATAGATAAATAAGCCGTGAAATCCATCCAACAACAAAGTTGAAGACATTTGATATAACATATAAGTTTTGTACTAGATGTTGCAACGGTAACACCTGCAACTTAACGATGTTGCAATGGCTCTCTATTAATATTTTGGGGGTTCTCCATCTTTAGGGTATCGTTGGCAGTTGTGTCTTCTAGTACCACGATTGGCGATTAATTCTAACCCTAATTTCTGTTAGGGTTTTCGGTGTTGAAGATTGTCGTTGTCTTCTTGTTCTTGTATTAAGGTTTACGTATGGGTTGCTAAATGGAGCGTGGTTTTTTGAGTCAAAAAGAGAGTGGGGGTGGGAGAGGGGTAAAGGAGAAGGATAAGGTTGTCGCTGCAAATGATGTTGTATCACTACGTGTGATTGACGAGCCAGTAGCGAAGGAGAAGCAAAGTTCGTTGGTTGATACATGAATTCCTAATGTTGAAAAAAAAGTTTGAGTTCGTATCCACCCTTACCTACGCAGGGATCTACTCCGGTTGGCAATACCTCTAGTATGTCTTCGTATGCTAATGTTACTTGTGAACCGAGTAGGAAAGCTTTAAATTTTCGTACTTTATTTACACCAGGGGGAAACGGGATTGATGTTGTTGTGCCGGTGGAGTCTATTAGAGCTATTAGTGAAAGGTTTGCGAATACTACTTATGGTTTCTTTTTGAAAAAATGAGTGGCTTACCCCGTTGTTGCTAACTATGTTAGGAACACTTGGGGTAAATATGGCTTGCTTAAATCAATGCTTAACTCTTCTACCGGATTATTCTCCTTTCAATTTAGCTCTATGGATGGTTTGAATGCAATGCTTAAAAATGGTTCATGGTTTATCCGCAATCATCCACTTATTCTTAAAAAGTGGAACCCGGATGTTAATTTATTGAAAGAAGATGTCAGTAATGTTTCGGTTTGGGTTAAACTGCATAGTGTCCCTATTACGGCGTTTGTTGAGGATGGCTTGAGTGTCATTGCTACGAAACTTGGTACTCCTTTAATGCTTGACTCTTATACTTCTGATATGTGCTTGCAATCTTGGGGCAGGTCAAGCTATGCTAGATCAATGATTGATCTTAGGGTTGATGTGGAGTTGAAAGATAGCATTGTGGTGGCTATGCTTAAATTTACTAGGGAGGGGTTTTACACGTGTACTGTTTGTGTTGAATATGTGTGGAAACCCCCTAGATGTGCATGTTGTAAGGTTTTTGGTCATACTCAATAGGAGTATCCCAAGAATCCAGGTTTGGGTGTGGTGAAGAACTTGAAGAAGCCTAGTCAGGCTTCTAAATGTGTTCTAGTTGGTCCGAAAGTGGGTTTTAAACCAACAAAAGAGTATAGACCTGTTTCTAAAAAGTCTACTGCCAACTCTAGCGGTAATAAGAAGAAAGCTATGGAGCCTACTAAAGAGGTTAGTAATTCAAACTCATTTGATGTGTTTAACTTAGTTGATAACGATGAGGAGTTATGTACCAATGGGGGGACTTCAAATTTGGCTAGTAATTGGGCCAATTCTAGTGGTTCCTCGTTCTGGACTGTTGAAACTAGTAGTACTAGCACTACCCCTATTGTTGAGAAAATTGGGAAGATTGAAAAGCTAATTATTGATGGAAAAGTTACTTTATTGGATGATAATGGTAAACCGCTGAAAAATGTTGATTATCTAGGTGATCATGATAGTGAGAATGAGGTTGAATCAGTTGATAATGATATGGTTCGTTCTATGGCTTCAGAAAGGGTTGGTTTTGGAACTCAAAGTTTGTTGGAACAATGAAGGGATTCTTATGAGAATGATGACTATGATGAAGACCCATACAATGATGATATGTATGAAGGTCAGGATCTTCCTGACAAGCTTCAAGAGATATGCGATAATTTGGATATCATAGTTCGAGGTTGTAGGAAGAAATAGTTTCTTGTTTCTTTTGTAGTCTAGTCACTTTGTGTACCTTCCTATAAGGAAGTAATTTTGCCTATGTAACGGGCGGAGATGTGGGATTCACCCTTATCTTTTGTACTTAAATGTTTTTTGATGTAATAAAATTTACCAGGAAAACCCTTTACCAAAAAAAAATAACGATGAATTTAAAAAGTACAGTAACACATCAAACATATGCTCAAACCATCAAATACAAAAGACCTATAAATTAATTCTTGTGTATTCAAGACCCATGGCTTTTACACAAACTAGACTTTTTAATGCTTGGTAGGAGTAGTTGAAATGTTGAATACCTAGACAACTTTGACGACTTTATTTTGTTGTCATATTAAGTTTCTTTCGACATTCATTTTTTGTTAATAAATACTCCATCTTTTTTGCTTTTTAGATGTTAAATTAATTGTGTAAAAACATATAAATTCACATTCATGAGCCGTAATTTGGTAGTAGTAGTTGAAATGTTGAATGCCATAATTAATGTATGGAAAAGTCTTTGAACTGTGATGAGAAATTGTTTCCAACTAAAGTATAGTTTAAGTATGTGTGGTGTGACTATAAGCATATGTTTAATAACTTAATGAAAAGTATAAAATGTCTGTAATAGATAAATAACCGTAAAATCCATCCATCAACAAAGTTGAATAGATTAGCTAGATATAAGTTTTGTACGAGTAGATGTTGCCACGGTAACACATGAAACTTAACGATAAATTTTAAAAGTACACTAACATATCAATCATATGCTCAAACCATCAATACGAACCTATAAATGCTTGTGTATTTTCAGTCTATAAACAGTGTATTCAAAATACAAGGCTTTTACACGAACGCATGGCATGGCCCTTATGCATGCAACGCACTGATCACCACTTAAAGACCATCACTAAACGTATGCCAAGGTGTGCATTGTGGATGGCCAAGGGTCTTTAAAAAAATGTTGTTCCTCCCAAAACTTCACCACCTCTGCATTTCTCTCAGATATCCGGCCACCACCACAACCATTTTCTTTTTCTTCACAAAAATCTCCACCATGCAAAAACAAAAACATGATCATTTTAAGAAGTTGCAAGATGACATGTTGGCGGACATTTCAGCAAGAAAAAATATGCTTCCTGATTTGCCGGAGGCGACAAGATTTGGGACCCAAAACCTAAAATTTATTGGTAAATTCAATTTAACAACGGAGCATACTCACCAACATTGGTCTTTGAGCATGATATTGATGATGGTGATCAAGGAATAGGAATTATAATGGCACGAGGTTATCTAACTCAAGAGCAATATCACTTCGTCTGGGAGGGCAACATGATAGTCAATGCACCAACAATTTTCCAACTACTTGATGTTTCTCGCAACTTGTACTCCGTTCACGTCTTTAAAGTAAATGGTAGTTTTGTATATCCAAGCTCCTTTAATGATTATGAGCTTTCTCTAATCACCTTTATCTAATTCAACGTGATGGTCATAAATAACTTGTCTTGAATCACATTCTTGAATGTGTGAGTTGTAAACACAAAAACTACGTACACTATTCTTCATAAACTTCGCATTCACAACTTCAAAATCATTTTGATGATGCACCGCAATGGCTATGTGGATAGGAAATGAATGAGTGAAAAATCCATGGTTGATATGAGCAGGATGTAATGAATAATGTGTTCACCCGCGTGAAACGGGTTTTTACCACAAGAATATTATATGTTATGCCTAATAATATACTTGGGGTGAAAAACATGTTTCACCAGGGTGAACACATTATCCCATTACCACCACCTCATTTCAACCATATATATTCCACTCGTTAATTCCATATCCACATAACCCCCTAGTGCATCATCAAAATGAGTTTGAAGTTGTCCATGTGAAGTTTATGAAGAATGGGGTACGCACCTTTTGTGTTTACAACTCACACATTCAAGGATGAGATTCAAGACAAACAATTTTTTACCGTCGTGATGAATCGGATGAAGGTGATCAAAGAAGGCTCATAACCATTAAACGACCTCGGATATGAGATTCAATACTTGATGATATCATATTACTGGCGGTGGTTTTATGGTGGTAGATGGTAACTGTGATATGTGTGTGTGAGTAATTTGGAGAGGAAGATAAATTAAAAATGAAAGGATTTGTATGTGTGTTTTAGTGTTACTTTGTGTATGATATATATAGGAGACAGTTAGATATAGAAGGTAAAGTGATTCAATTTGGTTGTTGAAATCTTGAATGCCATATTTATTGTAGCTTTTATTTCACTTCAACTAAACTCTTGCATTCGGTTTGAGTCAAACTGTACATACCCAAATGAAACAAAGTTTACCAAATTGGATGGGATGTAGCTAATAGGGGAGTTAAAAGGCATTAAATTATCAAGCATTTTAGAAAAATATTTCAATACTTTGGAATATCTATGAAACACTATTCTAGTTTTTACATATTTAAAAAAAAATATTTGAGTGTTTGCAGAAGAATTGTTTGAGGAGGAAGAATGATTAAAAAGATAGATTAAAGTCAAGAAGAAAAATTGAGAAAAATCAATATAAACGATATTCTTGTGGGTGTTATAATAGTACCTTAACAGCTTTTTGTTGGATTGATGATCCAAGATCATATGTGATAAATAATTAAGATATTATAGTAATACTATTATTTGCATTTATGGTCGGCCGTGATGATTGAACCACTCAAATCGGTAGAGTACCCGATCTATCTATCTATGAAATGTATGTTAATATACAAACTACTTACAGCTTCTCTCAACACAATTTTTTGCCTCCACATCTGTGAGAAAGGATATGATGTAATAAGTACTCTACTTAGAGATAATTTTCCTTTTTAGCAGACCTAGAGGTGATTCGAATGAAGAAGATTTTGCTTGAAAGATATACATGATCGATTCTCAAAATTATTGGCAGTATAGACGCTTTAAAGAGTATTATAGAGTTTATTTTCATTTTGACAAGTTCAAATAGTTCAAGGACTAAATGTGTAAAAGTTATTTGTATTACTGTTTTCTATTATTTCCCGCCTTTCTTCCTTGTATAAAAGATGGTACTCTGCCATCTCTTTTGTAACTTTTGAAAGAATGATTCTCTCTCAATAATAGAATCAGTTACAACAAATTCTTGCTTCCGCTACATTTGATATGGTATCAGAGCCAAGGTTGCCTGATTCTGTTATAACCATTTTAACCACCATAATAACAACCACAACCATCATTGACCACCGTTGACTGTCATTACACTGCTTGATTCTTTATAATCGTTGTCAATTTCTTGAGAATCTTAAGCTTGTAACAATGGTGAATTCAGCCAGCAACTCTAATGCAAACACTAACCTCAATTTGAACCATAACACCAATTAAGATTTCAATACACAAAACATGGTGAATGATCCACTACACATAGCAAGTTCTGATCACCCTGGTATGATGTTGACTAATACTCCATTAAATGAAAGATTTTTTCTTGGTTGGAGTAGAACAATTAAGATGGCATTGGGTGCAAAGGTAAAATTAGGGTTCATAGTTGGTTCATTACTAAAATCTGTAGTTATTGATGGTGATTATCAGAGGTAGATACATTGTGGTTACATGGTTACTTGTTGGATATTGAATTCCATGGTTTGTGAATTATCTGAATCTTTCTTATATGCTCAATCTGCTAGAGATTTGTGGAAGATATGGCCAAAGTAATGGTCCCCTTATTTACCATGTAGAAAGGGAATTAAGCAAAGTCTCACAAGGAAATTCTACCATGGCAGCTTATTTAAATAAGCTTAAGAAATTTTGGTATGAATTGCACAGTTTGAATGGAATTACTGTGTGTAGTTGTGGAAAATTAAGGAAATGTACTTGTGTAGTAACTGAGAAGTTTATTGAAATTGATACAAGATCAAAGATGATGCAATTTCTAATAAGGCTGAATGATGATTTTGAGGCAATTAGGAATCAAATTCTGTCTATGGATCCATTGCCTAATCTCAACAAGGCCTATTACATTGTGTAGCAGGTTGGAAAAAAACAAGTTACTCATTAAGTTAGTGATCCAACAGCCTTCTTTGTAAAAGTAAATCAGTCTAAATGATATATCAACATATGATATAACACTAATCTGTATGCACTCAATAAGTTGTTGTAAAATTGGCATAAATATTGTTAGATGCTATGTTTGCTAAGTAAATATCATACGAAAGCTAGTAGAATAAAAGAAAAGAGCTAGAGAGTATTTTCATCATTTTTCTAAATTTTCATTTAAAAAGGGGAAAATAGAAATGGAATGAAGAAGTGAGTGTTACAAAGACAAGACATGTATATATACTCCTTCAAAATGAGTATATTTACTTATTACAAAACTATTCTATTTTCCCTACACTTAGTCAAACATTGATCAACTTTACCAAGATAGACATTATTACATCAAAACAACTAATAAAATTATAAACTAAACTAAGACCAATTCATAATAATAATTAACACTTTTTATCGTTTCTAACAATCTCCCGCTTAAGGGTTGATTATTACAGATGCTTCATCGTCGGTAGAATTGGTCTTCCATTCACAAAAGAAACTTCTTTTACTAAAATATCTTTTTTTGCCATGTTTCTCCCCCTTCAGGAGGATCAACATCGTAATGTTGGTCATCATGATATGCAAAAATTATGGCTTTTTAAACTTGGCTTTTAAAATTTCCCATATTTCTGGATCAGCTGCTTGATCTTGAGGTTTTGTTTTCATACTCAGATATAGTTGTTGTTGAAGATCAGCAGATAATGTGGTAGCAGTTGAAGACTTTGTTTTGGGATAAATATTGAAAGTTGTATTCTGCATGTGCTTTTGAAATAGTGCTTCAATCTACTTTGGTACATGAGCAACAAATTCTTTAGATACCATACCGGATATATCAACAGGAGAGACTTCGAGATCCTTGTTGACTGCAAGCTTTACCAAGCGAGGCATCTCCTTTTTCAGCATTTCATTCGTCTTTGTAACTGTCAGCTCAGGAACAATATTGTCACAGTGTTGTATAACTTGTTTAATTTTTTTACAAAGAACTCTTGAGTGATAAATTTGGTCTGGATATGAGATCGAATTAATCTTCTTCGTCTGCACATTCCAGCAATACTTCCTGGTAAACGTCTTGTTTTAAGATTGAAAGATCTTTTCTTTTGTTTTGGTGTGACAGAAGTCTTGGATGTTGTAGCAGTTGTGGGTGAAATATTATCAGTGAGTTATTCTGTAGTTGTTTTTCCTGGAAAAAACATCCCTAGGGGATCTAATGGGCGAGCGAATTGGTGTCTGCATATGCTCATTCCTAGTATCCTGACTACCTGACTCATTAGCAACCTCTGATTCCTTAACAACTTCCTCATTTTTCTTAGCACTAGTATCATCAATAATTTCCTTTACAATCTCTACAACTTCATTTTCTTTCTCAACCTTTTCTATTTCATTTTCTTTCACAACCTCTTCAACTTCGTTTTCTTTCTCAACCTCTTCATCTTTCTTTTTCTGCTCAGTATCATCAGGCACATGTTCAAGATGTTCCTTATAACTCCCAGGCTCTAACTTAGATCTAGTATAATCACCATCATAATTAAGTACAGTATCAGTAAACGCAATTGTAGAAGATTCGTCATCGTCGTTACCATCAACCAGTTTATCAATCTCCTCCTGTACTAACATTTCTTGAACCTTAGCAATGTTTTCTTTAGCTTCGGCATCTAAAGTAGTTTTGTGTAAAGTTAGACATAAAAGAGTTGCTTCAGCCATTTCATCTCTTTCTCTATCATCTCTAGGAGGTGGAATGGATGGTGTACTTTGTTTCTTCCTTTTGATAATAATTCCCCTTGAACTAGATTCTCCAACAGGCTGGTTTCTCTTCTTTGTCTTTAGAGGACTAGCAGAAACGGTAGGCATCCTACGGGTTCTAAGTGTATTCTTATTCTTTCCTTGGGTAGAAACAACTAGTTGCAGTTGATTTATTAGAATGGCTACTTTCATAAACACCGTCTCATACTCCTTAAAATCACCCGTCTCTCTAATCTCCGCAGTTAAGAGAGCATCCAGAATCAGCATCCCTAGAACAAAGACATTTCTCGTTGTATACACACTAACCAATGGAACATCATCCTTGATAGAATGATTGTCCTCTTCAAGCCTTTTGGGAATGTTGGGGAATTTCTTCATCAGATCAGCAATAATCAACTTGATAAAGCGAGGATACTAAATAGCTTCCTTTTTCTAAAACACATTATTCATAAAATCCCACCAAAGAAGAGCATCATAATCAACATTGGTTTGGTTAACCACATCATGAAACAATTAAAGAATGTTGATCTTGGTATGATCATGACCAGATGTTCTTGTTGTTAAGCACCGATTGAACACCTTAAACATTGTCTGCCATGATTGAGCCAGATTCTTTGTGAAGAAAGCACTCACTTTGTCAACAACACCTTGATAACCAACTCTATTCATGAATGCTTCAATAGTGTGGATGTTGGCTCGTGTGACAAATGGATTCTCAAGAGTTTCCACTAGTAAATTAAGAGTATCTCTGAACATATCCATAATGTATATGATTTGTTGAGTATCCAGCATAAACTTGATTGTGTCCTCAATATTTGGTATCTTGCTCACCGTTCTCCAGAATTGTTGTAGATACACAGCAGGGACATCAGCAGTAGCAGTTAGAGCATAACTGAGTGGATGATCAAGTAGAATCTGCCCAACTATCTTGCATTCAGGAGAGCAAGGAATACTCTACAACACCGCATAATTGTTGCATCTCCCAATCGATTTGTTTTGTGGAACAAGTTGAGCTGCTAGAATCACGTGTTGAGCCATGTGGAATATTGTATGATGACATGAAATGATTAGTGAGATGAGATATAGTTTAAAATTTGCACATATTTGACATGTTTGGTCTCTTTCCACTCTGTCTGTTTTATATGCTATGACATTTCTTTTTGATCATATTCTAATCATTTTCTTTCTCATGTGCCTATTCTTGCTTTTTTGGGCACATGCCATACGCTTTATTCTTTTAAACTCATTTTTATGCTCTAGCAATTGTTTTTCGAGAATACTTTGATTTGCTTTTTCACGTACGATTTTATCTCTCTTTTTATGGTTTGTTTTTCCTCACCAAAAAGTTTTTGTTGAAATGATACTCTTTCAAGAATAATAAAGATATACTCTGATTTGTTTAACAACTTTTGACTTTTTAAGAAATCCAAGAGTATAACTTTGTATTCTTTAAATCCTTTTGTGAAAGAGTACCACTTGCTAACACAAAAATACAACTTTTTTATTTAGATTTTGAGATAACTTTTCCAAAGCAAGTTTTTCAAAGATTCCTTGAAAACATTGATTACATAACCAATCTATTGAGACATAAATGGGATGGCCACTAAGCCACTCACTCCTCATTCTGTTCAATGCAGAAAACGGTCGAAACCGGACATGACTTAGTCTATTTATCCAATTATGTTCAAAAGATAGTTATAAATCATTTTTTTAATAATTTTGAAACAATCTTTTTCAAAAACTTGAACTTTTCTTTTGATGATACATGAGAAACGTTATGATCACAGACAGTTGAAGCTCACCTTTTGCATTTCCATCATATGTTCCTTTTTATAATTTGAAATCATTGATCACTTTTGACTGAAAACTTTTGTTAAACAAAACATGATCTTATATACGATAATGGTCAGTAGATTGCTCACTCCTCGTCCTGTTAAATTCAAGAAACGGTCATAAACGGACACAATCTTCACCATTTGGTCTATTTATCAATATAAAATATGATTTGGAGACAAATTTTATCATTTGTTTTTGTAAGATGCCCCTCTTTTTTAACATTGAAAATCCTTTTTGAGATTCGGATAAAACAAATTTGTCTCATTATTTCTTTGTACGAAACCCAAAATTTGAATTCATGAATCCTTACGAAACCCATTGTTAAGCCTAAAATATCAGTTACGAAACTCATTGGCCCAATACTGTTCACGAAACCGAATCCTGTGAACATTTACTTTCGTAAACTTTGATTTTTTTTTTTAAAAATGATAAGCTTAATAATCATGTTTATTTGAACAGCTTATGTATCACTTTCCAACGTTTAAGCTTATTTATCAAGCTCTCAAAGTTACAAAACCTGTCTTAGTTACGAAACTAATAATTACAGTCCATAAAGTGATATTTCTAGTGATCAAGCAATTCCAAGCATGTTATCAATCATATATTAGCATTTTGCGTCAATTAATTTTGTTATCTAAACAACTTTCAAATTTACAAAACCCTAGATCTGAACGAAACCTATGTAATCAATTAAATAAAACAATTAATAGCAAAAAGATTACAAAAAGGACTCGTTTCTTACGTTTTATAGCACAAGAGTTCAACAAATCGATTTGGATCGAAAGTTCTTAGATACGAAAGCTCAAACGACTTAAAGAGATTAGGAAACCCAATTTTTTGATTTTTTACAAAAGTGATAAAATTTTCGTACGCAACTGTGCCTTTAATATATCTGAAAATAACTTTCACATTTTGGCAAATTTAGTCCCTCAATTTTCTTACGTAAACTATTTAAACCCTACGAAAGACACTTTTGCATGTTGATAGTTTCAGACCCTTGAGTTTCTTATGAAGGCTATTTACACCCTACGAAAGCTACTTTCCAACAATGTCATTTTCAGTCCCTTGAGATACTTTCGTAAACAACAAACATCCATACAAAAATTATTTTTGCATTTTTCACCTTTTAATTTCAAAATTTTGGTAACTCCCCCTTGAAGTTAGACCACTTTTACAAAAATAATCCTTTTGATTTAATTTCTCAAATTAAGTTCCTGTTTTTAATGAAAAATTTCATAACTCCCCCTCGAACAGTTATCCAATTTCTAAGTATATTGTCTTACAATGTTTGTTCAAAATTAAGTTAATTTTGCTTTTAAGCACACAATTTCATTTTCTGATGATGATGTATCCTGAAAATTTTTATAACTCCCCCTCAACAAGATATCTAATTAAAGAACTTGTTGAATGATAGTTAATTTTGCAGTTTTGAATATTTTTTTATGAGAAGATTTTTAAAATTTTCAAGAAAATTTCATAAGTCCCCCTTGAATAAATGTCTAATTAAAGAACTTATTCAAGAGATTGTTAAATCTTACAATTTTGCGCACTTGAAAATTTTCAAAAGAAGATGATTTTGAAGAAATCTTTTGTTTTTTGAATGGAATTGGATTTACAAAACATATTTTTTAGTAGTGAAATTGTTTTTGATGATTTTCTCCCCCTTAGTCTATAATACAATTATTTTGCATTTAAAGAACCATGTTTTTGAAAAATTTAGTATCATAAGACTGATTTGAACCTGGAAAATATGTGTTTTTGAAAGAATGATTCTCTCTCAATAATAGAATCAGTTACAATAAATTCTTGCTTCCGCTACATTTGATATGGTATCAGAGCCAGTTTGCCTGATTCTGTTATAACTGTTTTAACCACCATAATAACAACCACAACCATTATTGACCATCGTTGACTGTCATTACATTGCTTGATTCTTCATAATCGTTGTTGATTTCTTGAGAATCTTAAGCTTGTAACAATGTTGAATTGAGCCAGCAACTCTAATTCAAACACTAACCTCAATTTGAAGCATAACACTAATCAAGATTTCAATACACAAAAAATGGTGAATGATTCACTACACATAGAAAGTTCTGATCACCCTGGTATGATGTTGACTAATACTCCATTCCATGGAGGAAATTTTCTTGGTTGGAGTAGAACAATTAAGATGGCATTGGGTGAAAAGGTTAAATTAGGGTTCATAGTTGGTTCATTACCAAAATCTGCAGTTATTGATGGTGATTATCATAGGTGGATACGTTGTGATTACATGGTTACTTGTTGGATACTGAATTCCATGGTTTCTGAATTATCTGAATCTTTCTTATATGCTCAATCTGCTAGAGATTTATGGAAGATATGGCCAAAGTAATGGTCCCCTCATTTACCATGTAGAAAGGGAATTAAGCAAAGTCTCACAAGGAAATTCTACCGTGGCAGCTTATTTCAATAAGCTCTAGAAATTTTGGGATGAATTGCATAGTTTGAATGGAATTCCTGTGTGTAGTTGTGGAAAATTGAGGGAATGTACTTGTGGAGTAACTGAGAAGTTTATTGAAATTGATACAACATCAAAGCTGATGCAATTTCTAATGAGGCTAAATGATGATTTTAAGGCAGTTAGAAATCAAATTCTGTCTATGGATCCATTGCCTAATCTGAATAAGGCATATTACATTGTGTAGCAGGTTGGAAAAAAAACAAGTTACTCATCAAGTTAGTGATCCAACAACCTTCTTTACTAAAGGAAATCAGTCTATGAGAAGGGATAACAGGAATGATGGAAGGAATGATAACAGAGGTCAAAGGTCTAAAAAAAGTTTGTACTTATTGTGGTAAGGATAAACATGTGTATGAGCAGTGTTTTGAAAGGTTGGGGTATCCTGATTGTTATAAGGGAAAGAAGAACAAAAAGGGCAAGGTGGTTGCACAAGTTTCTTTTGATTTCAGTCCTTACATGGATAAAGAAACACCATTTGATTTTGAGTTTGAAAATAATGTGCAGAATGGGAAAACATATTTGGATCAAAGATTGGTTACTGCTGTTTGTCAATAAATAATGAAGATGTTTAAGGGAAAAGGACTTGATTCAAGTTGTATTGCTAGTACTTCACAACCTATTATTATGGGTGCAAGCCTTATAAGATGTTTTCCTTTAATGTGACATTGAACATATTGTCCAAGAACCTACAATTAGACTTAAAGTTTGATTGGATTGTGGAAATTGGGTCTTCTGATCACATGTCACCTCATCTTTATTTGTTTCAATCCATTAGAGTCCTTAAGAAGCCAATTAAGAAAAAATTGCCTGATGAAACAAGTAAATGGGTAGACAAAGTAGGCCATGTACAAATCAATAGCTCATTGATTCTGCACAGTGTGTTCTATGTTCCTGATTTCAAGGTTAATTTGTTATCTGTAGGAAAATTGATTAAAACTCAAAGCCTAATTTCTCTTTTCTTTCCTACAATGTTTGTTTTTCAGGCACCTTCAACTAGAAAGGTACTTGCAGTTAGAAAAGGGTTTAACAACCTATACATCTGAAAGCCTACTTCAAATGCTTCTGTGAATAGTACCTCTGTACCTTCTATTCTAATTCTGTCTTCCTTTGTTAATAAAGAGGCACATGTGAAAAATGTGACCCTGGACTTGTTTAATGCTAAACTTGGACATACTTCTGTGTCCAAGTTAATCCATGTTGATGATTGTAAACACCAAAATACTTCTCAATTCACTTGTTAAACTTGTTTGTTAGCCAAATAGCACAGATTACCTTTTCCTAAGAGTCATACTAAGTCTCTCATTGCTTTTGAGCTTATACATGTTGATTTGTGGGGTCCATATAAAGCAAGGGCTTTGAATGGAGCACATTATTTTTCACCATTATAGATGATTATTCTAGATGCACTTGGATTTATTTGTTACATACTAAGGACCAAGTACTATGTATTCTGTCTAATTTCATAGCCTACATTAGAAACCATTTTAATGCTAAGACCAAGTTTTTAAGATCAGACAATTGAACTGAAATAGTGAATGCATAGTGTTTGGCTTACCTTAGAAAACTTGGAATCATACATCAAAAGTCAATTGTGTATACACCTCAGCAAAATGTTGTAGTTGAGAGAAAACATAGGCACATATTAGACACAGCAAGAGCTTTAAAGTTTCATTCTGCTTTGCCTAATAAGTTTTAGGGAGATTATTAGCTTACAGCTACTTATTTGATCAATAAAATGCCTATGAAAATACTTGATTGGAAGACTCCTTTTAAAATGTTACATGGTACTCCTCCTAGTTATGAACAACTAAGAGTTATAGGGTGCCTGTGTTTTGCAACCATTACCAAGCGTCATAAGGATAAGTTTTCTCCTACAATCATTAAATTAGTTGTGATTGGTTATCCACCTAGTCAAAAGGGATACAAGTTATATAATCTTGAAACACATGAGGTATTCTGTAGTAGAGATGTGTTTTTTCATGAGACAGTTATCCCTTTCAAGCAAGGAAGTTCTATTGGTGATGCTTCTTTTCCTACTCAACAATGGCCTAATGAGATAGGGACACAAGATGATGATCAAATACCTTGCTTTGTTCCATATAATTGCTGAACCAAATGTCCCAAACACTCTTGAAACTAATAGTTCTCCTTCTGAGCATTCTACTTCTGAACATCAGAGTCATGCTCCAACTGTTTCACCATCAAATCAAGTTCCCCCTACCATAAGGTCTTCTAGACCAAGCACTCAACCAGCTTGGTTGAAAGATTTTGTCACATCCAAACACAAAGGTGGAATGGCTGTAGCTGATAATCCTGCAACCAAATAGCCCACTTACCCATTGTTCCAAGTAGAGGATTTTGAACACTATCCTGATGAATATGTTGCTTCCTTAACCAATGTTCTAGCCATACTAGAACCTCTCTTGTACTCACAAGCAGTTACTAATCTAAAATGGGTAGAAGTTATGAACAAGGAATTATAGGCCTTAGAAACCAATGACACTTGGACTCTAACTGAGTTGCCAAATGGTCACAAGGCTATTACTTCTAAATGGGTGTATAAAGTGAAATATCTACCTGATGGAACAGTGGACAAATATAAAGCAAGAATTGTAATCAGAGGATTTAGTCAAAAAGAACGGCTGGATTATAAGCATACTTTTTCACTAGTTGCAAAGGAAGCCACAGTAAGAGTTCTCATTGCTATTGCAACTGCAAAAGGGTGGCCTCTACATCAATTAGATGTGAACAATACCTTTTTGCATGGTTTTGTAGATGAATAAATATATATATGAAACCTCCGAAGGGGTATACCAAAGCTACACCTGGTCATGTTTGTAAGCTGAATAAATCTCTTTATGGTCTTAAGCAAGCCTCTAGACGGTGGAATCATGAGCTTTCAAGGTTTCTAATTTCCTTGGGCTTCATTCAGTCAAAGCATGATTATTCATTGTTTGTAAAGGCACAAGAAGACAAGTTCACAGTGGCCTTAGTTTATGTGGATGATATCCTCTTGACTGGGAATTCCATACAAGATATTGTGACACTAAAGAGGCCTTGGATAAGAAATTCACCATTAAGGACTTGGGTCTAGCAAGGTATTTTTTGGGAATTAAACTCTGCAATACTGTACAAGGCACCTGTTTGTATCAAAGGAATTACATCCTGCATTTGTTGCAAGACGCAGGCTTAACAGCAGCAAAACCAACCTCATTTCCTCTTCCTCAGAATCTAAAATTGGCATTAAACAAAGGCAATCCTATTTCTGATGCAGAGTCATATAGAAGAATGGTTGGAAGACTTTTGTATCTATCAATGACTAGACTAGACATCTCTTATGCAGTCCAACATCTTAGTCAATTTGTTTCATAACTAAAGGAGCCTCATTTATAAGCTGCTATGAATTTGCTAAGATACTTATAAGGATCAATCAATAAATGCCTCTTCTATCTTGTTCAATCAAATTTAAAGGTTGCTGGTTTTTCAGATGCTGATTGGGCATCCTGTATAATGACAAGAAAATCTCTCACATGATATTGTATTTTTTTGGGTCATTCTTTGGTGTCTTGGAAAACTAAGAAACAGGCCACAGTTTCAAGATCCTTTATAGAAGCTGAGTATAGGAGCATGGCAGCCACAACTTGTGAGCTTGTTTGGTTGACGTATTTGCTCAAGGATCTTCATATACAGTTGAGGTTCCAATCACTTTGTTTTGTGATAATAAAGCTGCTCAGCAAATAGCAGCTAATCCTTGTTATCATGAAAGGACAAAACACATGGATATTGATAGTCATTTCACAAGAGACAAAGTCAAAAAAGGATTTTTGCAAATTACATACATTCCTACTACCATACAGCTTGCAGACATTATCACAAAGTCATTAGGAGGTTCACGTCATTCTTTCTTATCTCACAAGTTGGGTTTTCAACACCTTCCAACTTGAGGGGATAGTAAAGAGTATTATAGAGTTTATTTTGATTTTGACAAGTTCAAATAGTTCAGGGACTGAATGCGTAAAAGTTATTTGTATTTCAGTTTTCTGTTATTTCCCGCCTTTCCTCCTTGTATAAAGGATGGTACTCTGCCATCTCTTTTGTAACTTTTGTAAGAATGATTCTCTCTTAATAATAGAATCAGTTACAACAAATTCTTATTGTGCTACATATGTTAGTTTTTGGTATAGAGTTGTCTTCATTATAAGACTAGCAGGATCTTTGTTTAATTTTATACTAAAGCTCTGTTACTTGAATAGTATCAACTTTGATGCTTAAGAAAGCTTAATAGGTAACAATAATCTTTGGGCTTGACCGTTGTCTCACCATGGCTGGAGGTGGTCCACATTTAGACCTTTAATTTAGGTCTTAATAAGGAACTATATACTGATTTCCATCGACAGCAAATAAAAATGATACAAGATAACACTTTATAACAAACAAAAATCTAAACATTACTGTCAACCACTCGTTTTATTTATTATAACTGATTATGCATTCAGAATTCTAAATAAGCAACCCGGGCTAGGGGGTTTTATGGCAGCAATGAAGATGGTGATGGCGGTGGTGGTGGATGTGAAGAAACCCGTGGAGGTGGATGTCGGGGTGGGGGGGATTTGAACCCAACGTTCCGCCTTAGGATAGGAGGAGGCGGCGCTTTTTTCCGTGTTCTAAGCTCTCTACGAATACCTGAAAACACAACAACTTTAAGTAAATTTGGAATCAATAAGAATATGATTTTAACACCGGAAAATAATGATCAACCAAGAGAAGTCATTGTTGTACCTTGATTAAGATCAAATGAATTCAAACTTGCTTGAGTAAAATGGTCAAGCATAAGAATCACAAGCAATATAACTACTCGTTTTGCTATAGTAGTATCTTTCTTCATGATGGTTATTTTTTCTGTATATCTTCAAATGTACTTCTTTCAGATATATATCAAGAAAACGTGGGGCAAATGTGTCATGATCGTAGGAACTTTCATGTAGCACTGTTGCATTCAAAGGAGCAAGTCAATTGATTGACTAAACACTTTAATCAAAGGGGTTTGGTTAAGTTTGACACAATATCGAAGACTTTACAATAGCACACTAATTAGCTAGTTTGAACTGGCTAGTTTCAAATTATGAAAAATCAAACCTAACATCACGTTGGTATGTTTGTGCACACATATAAATAAACATTGAATACATTAACAAAAGAAAGATTTTTCTATCAACACTTCTTTATTTTTGAAGCATAATATTTTTTGCCGAAAAATCCATTCGTTAAGCTTAAAATTTAGGCTTTTAGAGAAACAACAATGAGTAATGTATTCAAGTTTTTAAATTTCCATCGACTTGGAAACTTGGTAAATGACAAATAAAGCTCTATTGTTATCATAAATTAAATTAGAGGATTGTAAAATTATAAAAAAATTAAATAAATGGATGAACACCAAGAAAGAATAATGTATTATGCGAATCCTAAGTAATACTTTACACAACATTTTGATTTCATTGAAGCCACAAATCTACATTCAGAGTTCCCGAAGATGCGTTTAGTTGGAGGAATTTGTAGAAAACAAAGACAACACACATCGTTTAAATGAGTGTTTTCAAACAAAAGAAATTCTCTCTTTCCTACTTGAATAGACAAAACTATAGAACACATATTTTTTTTACCATTTCCTTTAAAACACACACCCATCAATTTCAAACTAATTTCTCTTATAACAATCACCCCAACCCTAACACCCTTATTACCACAACCGACAACAATTATCACCACTGTCGTTGGCGTCGCTTTGGCCGTCGCCGACCATTACCATCATTGTATCTCCTCGCTCTAGCAGTTACTTATCGTCGCCAAAGGTTGTTTTCAAACTTCTAACCGATATTGATTGTTGTTATTGTTATGATTGTTGTTTTTAGGCTTTATGTGTTTTTTAATTATTGGAGTATTATTTATACTTATTTGAGGACTAATTTGATTGTTGTTTTCAGTTTTTTAGTACTTCCTCCGTCCTATTTTTATTGTCCACGTTTCCTTTTTAGGATGTCCCAATTTAATTGTCCACTACTAAAAATAGATAGGGAAGTTTAATCAAGTTTACTATATTACCCTTGTTGGAAATTAATATTACAAACATTAAAGAAGACTTAAATTAATTAGCTAAGGGTTAAACTGTCATTATGTCAAAAAGTAAGAAAGAGAAAGCAGTAATAAATGCAATTATCTTAAACTGTGTGTTTTTTGTCGGGGGACAATAATTTTGGGACGGAGGGAGTACTTATTAAAGCTTTTTTGTGTTGATTTAAGCTATTTGATGGCCGTTTATAGGGTTTTTTTTGCTTTTTAGTGCGTGTTTAAGCTATTTAAGTGCTTATTTGAGTTATTTCGGTGTAGTTTGTGTGTTTTCAATGCTTTTTTGTTTGTTGATTTTAGTTATTCAAGTGCAGATTATGAGTTGATGGAAGTTTTTCGAGTGTCGTTTCTAGCTATGTGAGTGCTGATTTGAGCTATTTATGTGTTGTTTTGTACTATTTAAGTGTTGGTTTAGGCTATTAAGAGTTGTTTTAAGCAATTCGAGTGTTGAATTAAGTTATTTAAGTGCAACTTTCATGTT
>BQNB010025469.1:16276-59603 GCA_026074375.1 Tanacetum coccineum | reverse complement strand
AAGATACTCATTTTGTAATATGGTAACATTTTATGATGCATTAATGCATTTGTTTGTGATGCAGTAGACTATTAAAGAAAATAATGATTATTAAAAAGTCAAGTATTTGATATAGAAAACAATCAGTAATACAACAATACTTGCTATAAAAAACAAACAGAAATACAATTAAAAATTTTAATCATTCAATAGACTTAAAAATAAAGATGTTTCAATCATCAATGGTCTTGATTACAGTCTCATTAAATTGCTTTAACAATTATTCATCCACTCTAACATCGTTGCCTGTAAGCACCTTAGAACTCTTTGGTTTCATCTTTATGTATTCTTGTGCTTGTTTCAATAAAGTCTTCTTTTTTTCATTAAAGCTCATTAGAAGGATCTTTACCATGTACTTGGTACGCATCATATTCAACTGAACTTTCTGGTCCTTCTTTCTTGAATTTTTGTAAAAAATTACCTTACCAAGATATGTTTCCATGTGCCTAATAACAAACACACCACAGTCGTGAGAATTGTATGTTGTCTTCCAAGGAAACTCAACTAGCTTAGGTTCGGCTAGTATAAGGTCATAGCAATTTTGATGTTTCTTTCTTTCCAGGTAGTCAATAAATGATTCCATCTGTGAAAAATATGATATACAATTACATCAATGGAATTTATTTGCTGCAGTAATTATAACACTATAATGCACTTGTAATAAATATAGAAATATAATGCATTAATTATAAAACTATAATGCACTAAATATAGAATTATAATGCAGTTAATATATAAAAGTATGCATTTTCAGTTATACTTACCAAAGCACATGGGAAACCACCATATCTTGTTTTTATATCATCAATGCCATTATTTATGTTGTCGATAATATCGATTTCAGAAGCCTTCAAATTAAAGCACATGACATAGAAATGATTTGATTTTTTTGACATCTTAATCGTAGGAAAGAAAACCTATAGTTTCATCAAAAGAATTAGCATTATTTGACATACTATAAATCTATTAATTATGAAAAAAAATTCATAATAAATCTACTTACCAAATTAACATCCTTGAAATTATTCCGTTTTACTTGCTTTAAAACAATATCAATATTTTTATCAAAACTATCTCTTCGTGCTTCCAAGTCCTTTCCCATTTCAACTGAGTGTTGAGTCTGTTTTAATGAACATTAAATGATTATCAATGATAAAAAAAGTTATAGCTTACAATAAAATTCAATCTATTATATATGTGAATTACTTACCATAATTACCGTATGACAGTATACATTACCATCACCTGAAAGCTTGTCTCTGTGTTATTCTTTGTTATTTAGCACAAGAGTCCATAAGTCTATTATGGTTGAAGCCACTTCAATTTGAGGGTATAGGCTCAAGAAATAGACGCCTTCGATTCCAAATCCTTTTTTTCTATCGAAAACAATTTCACTATACATTTGACATAAACATAAGCTTTTTTGCATTGGGTAATATAACTGTGATGCATTAATTTATTAAAAAGTAACGCAGTGAAGTAATAGAAGTGATGTTGAAATGAACATTAATGCAACAGAATATATACTTTAATGCAATATAAAAAAAATTTCAATGTACATTTGAGATCAACATAAACTTTTAGATAGTGTGTAATACAACTGTGATGCATTGATTTATTAAAAAGAGATGCAGTGAAATAATAGAAGTTATGCAGTGAAGTAATATAAATTACCCTTCAGGTGTATTTTTACTCCAAATGTATTCCACAATCTTCTTTCCTTCTTCAGAGACTGGTTTATCCAATATCACTTTCCGTTGATAAAATGGCGACACTAAAAGATTAGATGGCTTTCCTTGACGCTTTTCACTTTCTATATCAATTGGTGGATGAATGAAACTAATTAGTGATGCATGAATAGCTGTTTCTTCTTTGTCATTTGGTTCTTTCTTCTTTCGTTTTGTAGGTGTAGGTTTAATTGTTTTTGTTTTTGTTTCCTTCGATTTTGCCAATTGAGCGGCAATTTGCTTTCTAACTTGAGGAATTTTATATCTTGTTTGTCAGCATCTGTCTTCTTAGCACGCGTCTTTGGAACATTTTTATCTCCTTCCATTTCTTTTTTAATCTGTTGCCTTTTAATAGTTGGATGTCCACTTTTGAAATCAGCACTTTTCCCTTTTACTTCATCAATCGACTTTTCTTTCATGCATTGAGCCATTCCATCATTATTTTTGACTAATTTTGACTTTATAGAATCAAATGTATTTGTTTCTTTTCCATGAAATATTAGAGTTTCAGTCAGCATATCTTCTTGGCATTTTTCCACAATAGCTTGTCCATCAGGCAACACATATTTCAGTAACTTCAACTTGTTACTAGGAAAAGATTTTAGGATTCCTTGTTTTTGAATTTGAGGAGACTTTTGTGTGATAATTTCCAAGCATGCAACTTCTTGTGTAGATAAAAATGGAATATTCAGAAGAGAGTCTTGTAATATCATATCATCTTCATTCACATTTTGAACTGTAGATTTTTCATCAAATAGGTTCCTCCCTCCACCTTTTGAACTTTCAATATCCTCAAGTCCAATTAAAGGAAAATCAACCTCTTTAAGAGTTTCACAATATGTTATAAAAGAATCAAATTATAGTGTTATCAGCTTATTTATATAGCCACATGCTAGTAAATATGTCTTCATTCACATTTAGTGCATCATAAAGTATAACTTCACTGCATTATAGTTATACTCCACTGCATTTTAGTTATAGTCCACTGTAGAATAGTGTTTTTAACTTGTAATGCAATGAATTATAATGCTAAATGCATGATTGTTATACTCCATTCAAGCATAGTGTTTTCAGCTTCTTATGCTTCATAATGTGTCTAAGTTTTAATGCAGTTGAGGATAACTACATAGCTTAACTCCACTGCATTAGTAGTTAAAAAACACTATGATGTACTGGAGTTATTGTTCATTTTAGTTATATAATTATCATGTTCTAAAATTTAAATTGTTACTGCATTACTAGCCAAAATAATAGGTTAAGTTTTAAGATTTTGTTAGTTATTACTTATTACAGACAGTTAATATTATAATTCAAAAGATATCATAAAAGGCTAAATAATAGTACAAATAAAGGCGTCATTGCTAATTACTTTTAATTGGTTCATGATTTTCTTCTTGTATTCCAGCTCCTATCTCCATTCTAGGTTGTGAATCTTGTGAGTCTTCTGGCTGACTATCAAAGATTGACGTTTGTGATTCTGAATTCTTCAATGGTTCTTCATAAATGGCAAGAACTCCTTTGCTGACTTCTTGTTTGCTTATTTCAACAAACACGTCAGCTCCTTTGATGAGATCTTCAGTATTCTTCTCTACTTCACTGTTTCCAAATTCACTTTTTTCTTAATATCTTCAGGCTTATCCAGATCTTGATCAACCACCTTCTCAATATGTTTTTCTTTATTCATTTCTTGTTTTTTTTAAATAAATATTTTCTATTAGTAAAAATAACTTTAATGCAGTAAATATTTTCATTTAATGCAGTAAGAAATATATTTAATAGTTTTTTTTCCACCAATGTTGTATGCTGCATTATTGTCCTATATCAGTTGCATCAAAATGTAAAATAAAAAAAAGTCTTACCTGAACTGTTTTTTTTCTACCACGCTCAACCACCTTCTCAACATCTTTTTCTTTTTCAGCAACATCATCTTTTTCTTTTTCAGGAACATCATCTTTTTCTTTTGAAACCTCGTTATCTTTCACAGCTTCTTCAGGAACATCATTACCCTTATCAAAAACTACCATAGCATTATCAACGTCACGATGATACAATTCGTTAAAGAAGCCAAGTATTTTTCCAAGAATCATTTTTAAATCACTATCTTCTGGATTTTCATCCAATCCTATCTTTAACTTGTCATCGGTATCTAACAATAGTGCCTTGATCTTTGATAAGTTATCATTTAAACAATCCTTCATATCTTGTGTCTTAAAAAAAACCTGTCAGTAAAAAATAACTTTAATGCAGTAAATATTTTGATTTAATGCAGTAAGAAATAAGTTAAATGATCTTTTTTTCACCAATGTTTAATGTTGCATTATTGTGCTATATCAGTTGCATCAAAATGTAAAGCAAAACTAATTTGTTACCTGAAGTGTTTTTGATTTGAACTGTTCAAGTTCATCTTCTCGACTCATGCTTCCAATCTCTGTTAGTATATCAAGAAAAACCAATTAGTAATCAATTCTTTCATATATGTATATCATTTTAAAATATATATTTAAGTTACCTAATATATTCTGTTTGGATTTTTTTTCTTCAAATTTTTCTTTGGTTTTTCTATTAATTCCAAACCTTCCAAGATTGGAAGTTGACCAAAACCTCCATTTTTTAGTTCTTCAACTTGTCTTTTCTTCAACAATTTTGTACTCCAATGTTTAAATATAGGTGCTTTTCTTTCAACAACGGTAGTAGGTGAAACTGTTGAACTGCAGTATATAAGCTACAAAAAAATTAATCTATATTAGCAAAGATATAAATGTGATGCAACAATTAAAATATAATCATGTAGTTTGATTTTTATTTCAAAACTATTAAGAAATAAATGTAATGCAGTAAACTTTTAAATGTAATGCATTAAGAAAACTTACATCCAAAAGAACTAAAGGCCCAGCGAAATAAGATTTTGGTTTGAACTCCCTTATATCGTCTCGAATATAATCTAAAATGTATTTGCACTAGTCATAACTTATAAATTCATCGATATCTTTAAGACTTGGTATGAATCTCTGATTAACTGTCCCGTCTTTGTTCCCTTGATCGAGAATGGAGAAGAAAATAACTAAAAAACCGACTTTAAAATTCCATCTCGTTTCTGTCAAGCTAGACACATGATCTTCAACTTTTGAAATATTAATTCTTTCTTCTGTAAATCCTGTTGAGTTTCTCTAATCGGTTGTAGTTACATCCTCACTCGTGGTGTTTAAGAGAGCATTAACTTCTCTTTCTCCCATTGGAACACCAAGAATGTCATGAATTAATTCACGAGTCACCTTTATTTTCCTACCATCCACCATTTTTATTGTATGTTCTTCAGGATCATAATTCTTAGCGATCCACATTCCTAAGGCTCCTGGTGTAGAGATGAAGTTGAAATTATTATGATATTCACCCAATCCCAATTCCTCTAACACTCTAACCTGTTGAGTGGTTAAACTCTCTAAGACATTCTTCAAGTGACTTGGTGACATTCTTGATAGAATGTTAACAGGATCACACTTCATTTTTTCATTTACCACTACTTCTTTACCCTTCTCAACAACCATGATTTGTCCTTGATCTTTATCCTTTTTACTTTCCTTTAAAGATACCAAAGTTCCTTCATTAATTTTTTTTACCCTTCTTAACAGAGACTTGTTTTCCTGCAGCAACAACCTTCTTTTTAACAGTCTCTTTTTTCTCTTCAACGTTATCTTTCTTCCTATTGTCACCAACAGATTCTTTTTTACTTGCCGTTTTTGCTCCTTTTAACACCAACATATCACCCTTCAGCTTTCGAACATCAACAAAAGATAGAGCATCAAAATTTTTCATACGAAGAGGAGGTTCTTTATTCGATTCACTTGCATTTTTGTCACCTTCTTCTAATTCGGCCCTTTTACCCTTTCTCTTCTTTTTTTTGTGGGCTTTTGTCTTCATATTTTTTAGATTCTTCATTCTCTTCTACTTCCTCATTAGCAATAACCTGATTATCTAAATTTGTACTCTTTTTCCTTTTTTTATTTGGTCTACTTTCTTGATCATCTTCATAAATCCCATCTGGTACTATGTTTACCTCATCTGCTTCTGCATTACTTAAAACAATAGCATCCACTTGTTTACCCTTTCTATTTTTTTATTTGTGTTATTTACTTCTTCTTTATCAGCATCTTCAGATGTTTCAAACGTAATCTTCTTTTTTGATGCGCAAGTTTTTTTTTCCTATTTGAAGTTCTTTTTAAACTAACAACATCTTCACCTTGTTCTTCTGGTTGTTCATCACTTTTACTTGTTACATTACGGACAAAAATCAGTAACATTTAAACACCCATCTGTATTAACTCTTTTAAAAAAGGTGCATAATAGACAATCAAACAAGCATTCATATACAATTTATGCAGAGACAATTTAATCTGCATATTATCTAAATTAAACTAGGACATAATACTAAAAGACCCTACTGCATTAACACTATTAAACAAGGTGCATTATAGATACACAAACACGCAGACATAAACACTTTACACCATCACATTCATTTATCTACTACATCACATAAAACCATACCACATCACAGTCATTTATCTACTACATCACATACAGCCATAGTCATTCAAAATGATTACATAGACTCAAACCTGATAAACAATCATGTACTGCATTAATTTCACACAACTAGCAGACATACACACTTTTAGACGCATAACACTTTCTACACATACCATACCGCATTACTTCTTTACAACTTATTATTTAAAATTATTTTTTATAAAATATATAATTATTATTTACAATTATTTTTTATAAAATATATAATCGGTTCGTTTCGGTCGGTTCGTATATAATTATTATTAGACGTTCAACGGACGAGTCGATATGGTATGGTTATACATTAGACGTTCAACGGACGAGTCGATATGGTATGGTTATACATTAGACGTTCAATGGACGAGTAACGGACGAGTCGATATGTTATGGTTATACATTAGAGGTTCAACGGATGAGTCGATATGTTAGGGTTATACATTAGAGGTTCAACGGACGAGTCGATATGTTAGGGTTATACATTAGAGGTTCAACGGACGAGTCGATATGTTAGGGTTATACATTAGAGGTTCAAACGAGGAATACGAGATGTTTTGTTCACCTAGTGCAACTATGGAAGGCAATCCTAACCCACTCTTTGAATGATTCGTCTCATATATGAATGCGTATAACCGATTTACTATTTGAGAAAATTTCGACAGCATTTCCCCTCAACTCCCCAAATATGTGTTTAAAGACATATTCGTAGGAGTAAAGGAGAAACACTGTCGAAATCATCTCAAATAGTAAACCAATTATACGCATTCATATCCTAAATGAGACAAAACATTCAAAAAGCAGTCCCAAACTGGGGACTTTCCGAAATTAATTTCTAATAAATTAATTTCGGACGGGTTTTCTATAGGATGATTAATTTCAGACGGGGATTTTCCGAAATTAATCACTAAAATCCTAAAAAATTCCTAAACACATATCAATCACTTTTCAACATATAATCATATAAGGGGGTGTTTGTTTCGGCTTATACGTGGGCTTATGAGCTAATATGATTTCGGCTTATATATCATATGCACCAATTTTCCGAAATCAAAAAAGCCAGAAAATTGGGGCTTATGAAAATATAAGCCGAAATCAAATATGCTCATAAGCTCACATTTAAGCCGAAACAAACACCCCCTTATATGATTATATCAAATACAAAACATTCTTAAAACAATACCAAATTCATATCAAGTTATATCAAATACAAAAACAAATACCAAACGACATGCCACCGAGGATACCAAAAGGAAAAAAAACAAAAAAAATACCTTTCGTCGGCTGTGGACCTGGCTGTGGTCGGCTGCGGTCGGCTGTGGACCCGGCTGTGGTCGGCTACGGTCGGCTGTGGTCGGCTGCCACAATCAAACAACAACAATAAACTTTCATTAGCACTATCAAAAAATAACAAAAACAATAACAAAAACAAATTAAAACATTAACCAAAAAAATTTAATTAAAAAAATGAAAATAAAAAAACATATTCAACCTTTTTAATCAAAAAACGAATTATAAAAACTAGTAAAGAATTATTGTTTAGAGGGTTTAGAAAAGAATTATGATTTAGAAAAAGAAAAAAGATGAGGATTTGTGCTCGTGTGTAGGTGAGAGGTGGTGGTGTGTGTTAAAATCGCCAAAGAGAGTTTTTTTTATGTTTTACGTTTTGTGGTGCTTCTGTAAAACTCAGATCTGCTTTTTGGTACCAGATTAATCCCGGGCGGACATTCCATGGCGACATGTGCCCGGGAAACCTACATCTTGTGTTTAGCGCAAATGGCGCCCATAACAAAAATTTGGAGGGCTTTTGCAAAATATAAAGCTAAAATTTTTCCGGGCGACATGTCATCCGGGAAAACGTTTATTAAAAAAAATTATATTTTTACCAAAAAGTTTTCTCGGGGAAAAGGTTATTAAAAAAATTTATAAAGTTTTATAAATCTATCAAAACTATAATTTTGAATAAAGTTTTATTTAAAATTATTTTTTATAAAATATATAATTATTATTTACAATTATTTTTTATAAAATATATAATCGGTTCGTTTCGGCCGGGTCGGTCCGGTTTCTCGGTTCGTTCCGGTCGGTTCGTATATAATTATTATTTAAAATTATTTTTTATAAAATATATAATTATTATTTACAATTATTTTTTATAAAATATATAATCGGTTCGTTTCGGCCGGGTCGGTCCGGTTTCTCGGTTCGTTCCGGTCGGTTCGTATATAAGTATTATTTAAAATTATTTTTTATAAAATATATAATTATTATTTACAATTATTTTTTATAAAATATATAATCGGTTCGTTTCGGCCGGGTCGGTCCGGTTTCTCGTTTCGGTTACCGGTAGGTTAGTATATATTTGTATTAAAATTATTTTTTATAAAATATATAATTATTATTTACAATTATTTTTTATAAAATATATAATCGGTTCGTTTCGGCCGGGTCGGTCCGGTTTCTCGGTTCGTATATCACTATTATTTAAAATTATTTTTTATAAAATATATAATTATCATTTACAATTATTTTTAAAAAATTATACACTTTTATAATAATTAAAAACTATATATTTTTAATAAACTTTTAAAATAATTAAGAACTAAAAATTATACACTTTTATAATAATTAAGAACTAAAAATTAAACGTTTCGACGGATGAACTTCAATGTGTTGTCTTGTACATTAGACGTTCAACGGATGACTCAATGTTTTATCGTTGTACATTAGACGTTCAACGGATGAGTCGATGTGTTATCGTTGTACATTAGACGTTCAACGTATGGTCACATGTTGTTTAGTTGTACATTAGACGTTCAACGTATGAGTCAATGTGTTATCGTTGTGCATTAGACGTTCGACGGATGAGTCGATATGTTATCGTTGTACATTAGACGTTCAACGGATGACTCGATGTGTTATCGTTGTACATTAGACGTTCAACGTATGAGTCAATGTGTTATCGTTGTACATTAGACGTTCAACGGATGACTAAAAATTAAACGTTCGACGGATGACTCAATGTGTTGTCGTTGTACATTAGACGTTCAACGGATGAGTCAATGTGTTATCGTTGTACATTAGACGTTCAACGGATGAGTCAATATGTTATCGTTGTACATTAGACGTTAAACGGATGACTCGATGTGTTGTCGTTGTACATTAGACGTTCAACGTATGAGTCAATGTGTTATCGTTGTACATTAGACGTTCAACGGATGAGTCGATATGTTATTGTTGTACATTAGACGTTCAACGGATGACTGGATATGATGTCGTTGTACATTAGACGTTCAACGGATGACTCGGTGTGTTGTCGTTGTACATTAGACGTTCAACCTTAAGTGTCAATGTGTTATCGTTGTGCATTAGACGTTCAACGGATGAGTCGATATGTTATCGTTGTACATTAGACGTTAAACGGATGACTCGATGTGTTGTCGTTGTACATTAGACGTTCAACGGATGACTCGATGTGTTATCGGTGTACATTAGACGTTCAACGGATGAGTCGATATGTTATTGTTGTACATTAGACGTTCAACGGATGACTAAAAATTAAACGTTCGACGGATGACTCAATGTGTTGTCGGATGACTCGATATGTTGTCGTTGTATATTAGATGTTCAACGGATGAGTCGATATACTATCGTTGTACATTAGATGTTTAACGGATGAGTCAATATGCTATCGTTGTACATTAGATGTTAAACGGATGACTCGATGTGTTGTCGTTGTACATTAGACGTTCAATGGATGACTCAATGTGTTATCGGTGTACATTAGACGTTCAACGGATGAGTCGATATGTTATTGTTGTACATTAGACGTTTAACGGATGACTGGATATGATGTCGTTGTACATTAGACGTTCAACGGATGACTAAAAATTAAAGTTCGACGGATGAACTCAAGTGTTGTCGGATGACTGATATGTGTCTATTTGTACATTAGATGTTCAACGGATGAGTCGATATACTATCGTTGTACATTAGATGTTTAACGGATGAGTCGATATGTTATCGTTGTACATTAGATGTTCAACGGATGAGTCGATATATTGTCGTTGTACATTAGATGTTCAACGGATGAGTCGATATACTATCGTTGTACATTAGATGTTCAACGGATGAGTCGATATGCTATCGTTGTACATTAGATCTCCCGCCAATTCCTCCTGTAGCCAAATACTCCCGCCAAATTCTCCCTCCAAAAAACTATTTTTTTACCATAAAAGCAGATATTATCCTCACAATCACCCACAGATCACACACATTCTTACCATCACAACCACAAACATATCACACTGCTATTATGGTGAAGATGGTGCCATATGAAGCTTTTGCGTGTCCTTGTGGATCCGGAGATGTAGTTCTGCGAGAGTCGTATAAACCTAAAACCCGTGGTAAACTATATTATGCATGTCCCGTTCAAAGGTGACCATCACATCTTTTTTGTGTAATATATAAATAATGTGGTTAGTTGTTAAAACTTATTATCTTTACTCTTTAACAGCCTCGCGAAAACACTTTTGGATGTAATTTTTTTCTTTATGGAAAGAGGTAACGAGTCCGTCTCCCCCCCCCCCCCCACATGGTTGGTTCTCCTGGAGCTTCTAACGACTCTAATTCATTCTCAGGTATCATTCATGACTCTAATTTTATTCTCCAGGAGCTCTTAAGAAATACGGAGTGCGCAAACTGCAAGCACTTATGGATTTAAGATAACGGTACTCGAGGCAATGTTAGAAAATGTAAAGAATCCGGAACAACTCATACTTAATTCAGCTTCAACTAACTTCACGAAGTTTACAAGACATGGGAAAAACTTAATTGCGTAGTTTGTCATTTGGAAATGTAATTCGTAGTGCTTTAAGTGTCTGTTTGTAAGTCTCGTATGATTATCAGTCTAATATGTTTAAGTGTCTGTTTGTAACTCACGTATGATTATCGGTCTTAGACCTCGCTTATGTTACAAGTGGTATGTATAATATTTAACTAAATGAATGTTTGTTTTTGTGTTACTTGACGAATGTGCATCTTGAAAAAGTATACGGTCTAATATATGTTGAATTATAGAAGGGTTGTGCATATCCTGACCGTACCAAGAAAATTGGAGTGCTTTTTTAAATAGTTATTATTTATCAGTATATGATAATTATTTTATCAATAATTAACTCATCATAATTTATAAAATATATTCTATAAACAATACTGATTTAAAAACTGTATTTTTTTTAGTAAAGGTTTCCTGGGCGACATGTCGCCCGGGAAAGGTTTTATTAAAAAAAAATACAGTTTTATATATATTAAAAACTGTGTAATTTATTATTAAAACTATTCCCGGGCGACATGTCGCCCGGGAAATTTTAAAACACGTTAATTAACACTAATCACAACCCTTAAACATTCACGTGAATTTATTTTTTTAATAAAAACTTTCCCGGGCGACATGTCGCCCGGAAAGATGGCTCGGGAAAAATTGCTGCCAAGATTTTCGTTGATGTTTTGGTCAAATTTTATACCAACTTTTCCCGGGCGACATGTCGCCCGGGGAAAACTTCTTTGAACTTTGACTAAAAAGTCTATCAGAATTTGTGCCCGTGGCACAGAACTTTTGTGTTTAGTGGGTTTTCCCGGGCGACATTTGTCGCCCGGGAAACTTCGTCACCTGTTCTACTTTTTCTTGTAGTGGGCTTCTTATTTTCTAGGTTGTCAATGGATTTGGTTAGTTTGTTTCTCAGAATTAGTGAGATTCTTGTGAATGTGTTATATGATCTTTTGTTAGACGTTAATTTCCAATCTTTATCCTAATATACTTCAGGGTTTCAGTGGTGATAATAGCGTAAAATGTCCATTTGCAAACGCAAGCTATGTGACGAGGATATTCCGATCGGTTGAAGTGATTTAGGGTTTGAATATGGCAATGTTACTTAGCTGGTAACCATGTCATCAAGGCACGTCATGTAAACAAGTTTTTCAGTTTCCGGACCCAATAAATGTGTGTTTTTTGTAGGTTTGCAGCTTATTTTGTTGTTTTGGAAGTGTAATATATGCAATAATCCCTTTAGATATTGACCAAAATTGTTGTGCAGGTTGTTTTGGGCTTGGATAAGGCATTATCGGCTACCATTCCGATCTCGATTGTTTGTACCCTTGCTAGATATCGCCAAGTAGATGATGCGGGGATTTCGAAGTTTATGGGGAAATCAAATTGTCTAATCAACCTGTCATGCAAAATACAATAAATATGCTAATTGTAAGAGGTCACTGTAATTCATGATTCTTCTCCTTTTTTTTAGTTCTTTTTATTTAACTATAGTTCTCAAACTCTTCCAGCTACATACGCTAGAACCTCGTAGAGTAATCAACCAGGGGCGGAGGGGATGGGGTGACTAGCGGGTGCTAGGCCTCTCCCAACTAGCCCAACAAGCCTACTACAATGTAGCCTGAAAGCTTAAATTATTAGGAATATCTATAATCGGCCCCTCCCAATACATAGAAAGTAGATCTTGTTTTTCAAAAGAATGGGGGAAAAAGACTAGGAAGAAGAAGGTGTGTTGGATAGAAAGAGAAATAGAAAATGTACATTTATATATTTATTATGTATGGTGTTGCCGGGTACATTTATAAGTTATTTTTATATTGAGTTGGTTTTTTTTAACAAAAATATTGAGTTAATCAAAGTAGTATTTTTTATGGGAATAACATGCAGGAAAGTTACCTAAAAATAAAATTTATGTTCATATTTGTTCGCTGAAGTTTGAACATGTGCTTGTTTTTTGCAAAGGAAAGCATGTAACTTGCCTGTTTTTTGTAGCAGACATTATTTTCTCTTCTTTTATACCCTCAATTTTTAATACTCTTTTTGTTCTAAAATTATTGTCTCTTGACAAAAAAACACATAACTTAAAAAAGTGCATTTAATTTGTGTGCTTTCGCGCATATTCATTCACTTTTACTTTGGAACACATGAGTGCCTACAAAATCAGTTTTTTACTCATAATAATGCATGATGTACATTATATCAATGTAGGATGTCATTTTTGTATATATCTACAACTTATTTTAGAAAAAGAAAATAAATTAAGGGCAAATTAGGTATTTTGGTTTTCCATAAGGCAAATCAAATAACTGTCGCACAATTTTTTTGATAACCACTCCAATTAAACAGGGCAAATCAAATTGGGTTAAACTATTGACCTGCTTTCTCTCTGTATTTTATTTTTATGCCTCCATTCTCTTTTCTGACTATCTTGATCTAGAATCACGTCGAATTATCCCTAGCTTTTCCAAAAACAATTATTGATTAAACCAGAACCAATGCAATCTTTGACATCCTCATGGTAAGACAACAATCATTAACATCCGCGGTTCCATCGTTCTACTACCATCATTCTAAGATTTGAACGTTTTGGTGGTCGAGTGTCACATTTTTAGATATAGTAAATATTATGATTGTTGCGGAGGTCAAGATGTGGTGGTGGGTCAAGACCCAAGAGCTTGTTTTCAGGTTGACATTGCTTTAGCGATTGTAAGCTTTGTTTTGACATTGCTTTTGTTTCTCTATTCTAAGATTGCGATTTCGCTACTTATTATTCTGATTGTTCTCATGATATTAACATGGTAACATCTAAAGTAAGCTATATTGCTTGTTTCCTATCCACCTTGCCTTGAATTTGGTTAAGCGTCATATTTTTGAACTGGTAACATAAAACATAAAATACTTGATAACTATTAGAACATAACTTTTGAACTGGAGTAGTTACAGGGTCATATTTTATTTCACTCTCATTGGTTTATAGGAAACAGTACAGAGAGAGATAGAAAAACATAATCATCTTATTCCCTGGATTAAAAGTCAACCCATGTAAAATCAAGCCCCTACAAAGAAGAATTTTCCACATGATTTTCTAGGGATCTGAGAAAAAAAAACCTCACCTAGAATTTGGTGCAAATGAATGATCATGACACCTTCAGTATGTATCACAGGTAGCTTTGCACGAAATGGCTAATAGCTCGAACACAAAGCTTTACATTCACTCGGTTTATATGCTAAGACTAGTATAATGTGCCGTGTCCGCGTATGTACCGGGCGGGCCCTATATCCGGACGGGTCATACGGGTCCGGACGGGCGTACTACATCAACCCGAAAGGAGACAAAACATTAGACTCGATAAAGAAGGACAACTCTTCAAACTGTTGGATAATAACAAGTACCTGTGCAACATCACTATCCCGGGAATTAAGGAGCGATGTCTCCAAGGAGTACCGACACCCAAGGCAAAGGCTAGGCATAGGTCGTCTCCTTCATTCCCAAGGTGTCAAGAACAGTATTTCCAAACAGTACTTCAAGTAGTATAAATACCCAAGCATTTACTACTTGAGGGGGACTGATTACACACACACACATTTATTACTCATAGCCCCTTCGGCTCTTACAAAAGTACTTACTTTCACGCCTGAGCTTAGTCCTGGGTCAACACCCGGGGCGAGCTAACGGGTTTTCTGTATTACTTTCAGATACTTAGGTGAATTACTCTTCTGGAAGCGGGGAACTCTCTTATTTCCTCTAGAATGGTAAATTACTTAAACAATATTCACAATAAGAACACATAGAGAAGGACTCGGTCTTAAATACGACCGAGTTGTGCATTCTTTGAACATGACCGAGTGGACAACCGATTATTGTAATGGAGAGGGATGCGTCTAAAGTGTGCATGACCGAGTGGACGATCTTCGCATAAATATGTCGCCCGTTATCTTTTATTTTCAATGGTAAAGTATGAAGTAATAAACATCATGAGTACAAATATATAATTTACCATGGATGTTGGCTTTGGGTACACAAAACAGTTATAGATATGGATTTCCCCATAGAGAAAAAAGGTAAGTAGTTAATCAAAATGTACATCGAATACAAGGTAAAATCATCATCATAGTATCATCTCGTTCGAGTACAAAAATCCAAGGGGTCTGCATTCCTTTCTCGGTTTATCCAGACATCATTTTTGCAGAAAAGGAGATGCCAAATTGCCAATTAGTAACGCATTTCGTATCTTGAAAAACTGTTGAGGCGTAACCTATATCGTTTATCTGGATAACTATATTAGTATCGTATAACGAAGTGTATTGGTTAGTGATTCTTCAAAATTGCAATAATCACTTTGTTATATGCAGTGCAAAACCTTAAACTTAAGTAAGTGGATGCCGAGACAAATTATCCGTTAATGACATGCCATAAAAACCAGTGGCATTATTGTTGATTCTGTGACTATTCATGTGGCAGTAGTTTTCCAGTGATCTATGTTCATTTGAGCGTGGTGTAGAATTGACTAACTTGAAAACAAACTATTTACTCCAATAAAGGCAATTAAGTCATCGATAGAGAATTAGAAAACTATAAGTTCAGATGTCATGCCACATCAATGGTAGAGAAGTCACTGTCCTTTCCAGAATCAGTGGAGCTTCGACCCAATTGTGACCAAAATGTGGGAACTCTTTTTTTGAAGCAAATCAACGAGGTGTATGTTGCATTTTTGTTTGTATTGGGATGTTTCCATATAATCATCCTCAAATCACTAAAATGATACATCTCGTCATTTCTCCAATATGGTATGGTATCTTAATGATATCAATTTCCAGCTTTCTTCTTTTTAACCAATTCTTAAGTGTCTCATACGTTCAGCTTGGGCTGTGTCATGTGGCTCCTTTTGAATGACAGATTTGTCGACAATTGGAATTTCATCACTGTGGATGGGGTGTTTTACAGTTTCTGTATTGGTTGAGGCAGTGGGTGTGCAAATTTCCATTGCAGATACCTTAAGGGGGGCTGAATCAAGCAGATCTTTAGAATACAAATTGCTTCTTGGTGTTTCTTTATTGGACAGTGCATAAGGGCGGTTCTTTAACTCGTGTGTTAGTGTGGCTCGGTATTCATGTTTCTGCATTAAAAGAATTGTAACTGTTGGGAGTGAGACTGAATAAAACAAAGGGTACTGTTGCAAATTATATATAATAAAGCATCCTGAATTATTTTTATCATTATTCAAGGATCCTGATTAAGATTAAAATATAGGAAAACAGGCAGTTATACCATAGGATATATACAAATCTTACTATAGCTAAAATTATGAGTGGTCGATATTTATAAGAGCTCCGCTAATTGACTGTTTCACATTTTATGAATCTGTAAGGTAATGGACTCAGTTTTTTTTTGTGCTTTGGTCGTATTTAATCGTGGTCTGGCTTACTGTCAAATTATAAATACTTCTATTTTGTAAATTGCTACTCGCAAATTGCACACACAAACACCTATAGCAGAGAGATGAACTAATAAGCATATTATTCAAAGATTAACACTAGACTATGATATCCATGGGAGGTTTTATAAGAAACAAAGAGGTTTTTTTAACAATCGAAAATACCACTGTACTTTAACTTTTCATAAACAAAACCTCTTCAGAGCTATTTCAGCATTATGAAGTTTAGATGTTCCTCTAAGTGTTTCTACGTAAAAGAAGGGATTATAACTCATCTACTCCAGCTTTGGGACAATTGCACTTTGAGGAATTTGCTAGCAGTTACCTGCGTACATAATCATTACCCGGATGTGTCAAGCTAGTTTCTTTTTCACTAAGATAACAACCATGCTGTAATAACTTAACCAAATGTGTCTATTTCAATCCAGAAACATTTATTACCATTGGCGGCAAATGGCGCCATGAGATGGAAACATCATGAGCTTACATATAGCGGCAAGCAACTGTGAGATTTATTGTACAAAGCTCATAGTAGTTTGTTTCGTTCACTACAGATGTTTAAGCTGTACAAGAAAAAATCTCAGCACTGAACTGCAACTAATAAATGTTGAGAAGTCAAACATTTGGTAGCAGGACTTACCTACCGCGGTCGAAGGATAGTTCAGACAGCTATGTCTGTCACGTCTCGGGATGCAAAAAGCACAAAATATATCTTCCAAAAGGAGCTCTCACTCATACAAAATGGACAGAGCTCAATCCTAAGAGCATTCAATCCTGGTACTAGACGTTCAACCGCCAAAGCATGCTCTTGTTGTGCATCAGAGAGCTTAAAATCTGTAAGCAAGCATAATCCAATTACCAAACCAACATTTAACACGAGCTGGCAATATATTATATCACTTCTTGTATGGCAATTACAAATCGCACATGTATGCATAATTAACGCCTACTAGTTGTAGCTATAGTTATAAAGTGTAATATAAGCTAAACCAATTCTTTTATTAGCAATTCGATTAGGAACGCTAAATTTAATTCAATTTGTTATTAGAATACCTTACATTTTCATCTTGTGGTAAACGGAAATCTTCAACCAAGTTTGAGGAATGATTCCACGAACATCATTGACAAACGCCACATCGTATTCCGTGAATCCTTCGATCGGTGAACGTCATCGTCTCATCGCGGTGACCGTCATCGTCATCGTCATCGCTGGTGACGTCATCATCAGAATCAAGGTGGAGTAAATTCAGAAAGCAGTTTAGGTATTATCCGGAAAGTGTGAGATTGTTAGAAGTTTGGAATGAGTACGGAACTTTTCCGCCGATTCGGAAGTAAGGAGGATGCAGAGACGGATCGGAAAGGTCCCGGGGATATAAAAGATGTGATGCGTGAAGTGATGGTTAGGGTTTGGGTGAGATTGATAGGTTCTTGTTGAACGCCTCCTCGTGGTTGAAGTGGTGTTTTCTTCTTAGATGGGTTTGTCAATGTTGTCTAAGATTGAGTGTGTTGGCGATTGATAGACCAACCATGTCCATTGTTTATATTTCTTTTTTCTTTCTTCTTTTCTTGATCAACTCTGTTCAATTGCGGAGGAAAATTTGAACAAGATTTCGCTTCACTTTTCTTATTTAATAGTTCGGCTTGTATATTTCAAAATAAGTCTCAAATAAATTTATATTAGCCCATATTGTTACTCTAAATTAGTCAGAAAATTTGCAAAACAAGATCGGATTATATTTCATAAGCCCCAATTTTTTAGATTGCCTTATTTTTAGACTTTATGGGCTTATATAAATTTTGTTGATATGATAAACTTGATATAAACTATATGTCTCAAAATAAGAACAATTTTACGTTACAGCTTAATGAAATATTAGCCTAATAACTTTATTTTTCAGAGCCAAAACAAACACAACCTGTATATTCTAAAAAATTGCAATAAATAATATTTGTAAAGTTTTTAATGATAGGATATATGGTTTTTCTGTTTCAAAGTAAATTGTACTTTTGTAAATTTAATAATCGTTTTTAATATCAGTAATTACGCATTATCCTTTATTCAAATTCATTAATACTCACTATTTTTTTATAATAATAAAAAGAATGTACATTATTTCGGAGTTTTACATCATTATTGATCATATGAATTTAATTTTAGACAATAAGAACGATTGATTTTGTCAACGTAGGGCAAAATCGTGTATTGATTGGTCTTAACATTTTTAAATTAATTTGATATCAATTTGATGAAAATCGAAATAATGTTTTCTTTTTATTATATTAAATAATATGTGGAGTTGATTGTATTTGATTAATGGATATCGTTATTACTGATTTTTAAAACTTTATTAATAATTTAAAATGTGCATTTACTTTGAAAACAGAAAAACCATTATCCTTTCGCATTAAAAACTTTTACAAGAGATGTATGCAATTTTGGGGGAATATTTTAAGGGGGTGTTTGTTTTGGCTTATGAAATTATATAAGTTATTGAGCTTATATTTTCATAAGCTGTAACTTTTTTTGTCATATTTTGGGCTTATGAGTTTATATAAGGTTTCATCATATAATCTAAATTATATAAGCCCTTTTGTCTATAAATTAGCAAGCTAAAAAAATTGGGGCTTTAGAATATAAGCGAAAGCTTGTTTGCAAATTTTTGACTTATTTGAGTCTTATGGCTTATTATAAATGTATTTTGAGGATCTTATTTTGGAAATATAAGCAGAAATAGTAAATAAAGAAAAGTTGAAGCGAAAATCGTGTTTGCAAAATTTTCCTCCGGCAATTTGAACAGAGTTGATCAAGAAAAGAAGAAGAAAGTAAAAGTATACTAAAACAATGTCATGGTTGGGTCGAACATCGCAAACACTCAATCTAGACAACATTAACAAACCATTGAAAAGAAGACACCACTTCACCACGATGCTATAATAATAAAATACGAAAAATGGCGTTCAACAAGCCTATCAGATCTCACTCCAAACCCTATAATCAATTCACTTTCACGGCTTCACCTTCTTTTATATTCCCCCGGGACCTTCGATCCTGGCTCTGGCTTCCGCGATGTCTTCGCGGAGATCGGCGGAAAGTTCCGGTGCTCAGTTTCCAAACTTCTAACAATTTAACACGTGCAGGACTATTACTAAACTTGTTCTGATTTACTCTCCTTGTTTCTGATCGTGACGTCACACAGCAGATGACGATGACGATGACGTCAAAAGCGATGAAGTTGACGTCACCAGCAGAGTGTCACGGATGACAGTTTTGTGGGTGCGTTTGTTAAGGATGTGAGTGATATGCATACTCAAAGTGGTTGTATTTCCGTTAACTCAATGAAAATGAGGTTTATTCTAATAAACTATTGAATTTTTTTAGCGTTCCTATTCGAATTGCTAATAAAAGAAGTGTTCTATGTTATATTTACTCTTTATAACTAGCGTTATCAAACTAGGAGCGTTAATTATGCATCCATGTGCTTTGAATTGCCATTCTAGTACGTGATATTAGATATGTGCCACTCGTTACAAGTTGGTTTGGTTATTTGGATTATGCTTCTTAACAGATTTTAAGATTCTCTGATGCACAACATGGTGCATCTTTGGAGGATTTTGAACGTCTATACCAGGATTGAATGCTCTTTGGATTGAGCTCTGTCAAATTTGTATGATTGAGAGCTATTTTGGAAGATATATTTTTTTTTTGTATGCTTTTGCATCCGAGACTTGACAGTCATGCTGCTGAACTTCTTTCGACATCGGAGGTAAGTCTGCTAGGAGCAATGTTGACTTCTCAACTTTATTTAGTTGCTGTTCAGTGCGAGTTTTTCTTGTTCTTGCTTATACTTCTGTAGTGTACGAAACAAACTACTATGAGCTTTGTACAATAAATCTCACAGTTGCTTGCCGCTATATGTAAGCTCATGATGTTTCCATCTCATGGCGCCATTTGCCGCCAATGGTAATAAATGTTTCTGGATTGAAATAGACACATTTGGTTAAGTTATTACAGCATGGGTTTACTTAGGGAAAAGAAAACTTGCTTGACACATCCGGTAATGTTTATGTACGCAGGTATCTGCTAGCAAATTCTCATAGTGCATTGTCCAAACCTGGAGTAGTGAGTTTTATTCCCTTCTTTTACGTGAAACACATAAGGGAACAGCTAAACTTCATATGCTGAATTAGCTCTTTAGAGGTTTTGTTATGAAAGTTAAAGACCAGGGTAGTGTTTGATGTGAAAAAACCTCTTTGTTTCTTATAAAACCTCCCATGGATATCATAGTCTAGTGTTAATCTTTGAATAATATGCTTATTAGTTCATCTCTCTGCTATAGGTGTTTGTGTGTGCAATTTGCGAGTAGCAATTTACAAAATAGAAGTTGTTTATAAGTTTGACAGTATTGCAGAACACTATTAAATACCACCAAAGCACAGAAAAATACGTGAGGAATTGACGCTGTATATTCATAAAATGTGAAACAGTCAATTAGCGGGAGCTCTGAAATATCGACCAACTCATTAATGTTAGCTTTGTTTTTTGTTTATTGCTATTTGGTTATACGCCTGTTTCCTATAATTTTATGCTTTTCAGGATCCTGTAAGGATAATATTGAATTCAGGATGCTTGATTATATAATTTTTGCATCAAGTACTTTGTTTATCTGTCTCACTCCCATTGTTGACATTTCTATTTATGCAGATTATTGAATACGCGAGCCACACTAACACACGAGTTTTAATGAAGCCGACACTTATGCACCTGTCAATTAAAGAAACACAAAGAAGCATTTTGTATTCTAAAGATTCTGCTTGATTCTGCCCCCCCTTAAGGTTTCTGCAATGGAAAATTTGCAAACCACTGCCTCAACCAATACAGAAAAATGTTAAAACAACCCATCACAGTGATGAAATTCCACTTGTCGTCAAAGTGTCATTTCAAAAGGAGCACATGACCAGCCCAAGCTGAAGATGACACATATGATTGGTTAAAAGAAGAAAGCTCGGAAATTGTTAGCAGTAGAGTTACCATTCCTATTGGAAATGATGAGGATGTATCATGTAGTGATTTTGAGGATGATGATGATGGAAACATCCCTATACATTACAAAAAGGCAACATACACCTCTGATTCTTCTAAAAAAAGAGTCCAACCAAGGTTGGGCACAATTGGTCGATGCTCCACTGATTCTGGAATAAGGACAGTGACTTCTCTACCCTTGATGTGGCAATTGACATCTTGAACTTATAGTTTTCTTAATTCTCTATCGATTGGAATGAATTGCCTGTATTGGGTAAATAGTTTGTTTCGAGTGTGTCAAGTCTACTCCCTGGCTCCAAAATGTCATAGATCAATGAAACAGAGCAACATAAGTAGTTCACAGATATCAACAAAGTTATGCTCTGGTTTTATGGGAATAGTCATTACGGATAATTGTATCAGGCATCCTATGACTTAAGTTTAGGTGTTGAATGCATATACAAGTGATTATTGCAATTTGAAGAATAACTATCCAATATCTTGTTTTACATTCGAATTTAGGGTTTAGATATACGATATTGGTTAGCCTCAACTGTTTTTCAAGTTACGAAAAATGAGTCATTTTAATTGGCATTTGTGGCATCTCCTTTTCTGCAAAAATGGATGTAATGGATAAACAGAGAAGGGAATGCAGAACCCTTGCTGGGGATTTTTGTAATCGAACGAGATGATACTATGATGATGATTTTACCTTGTATTCGATGTACATTTTGATTAACTACTTACCTTTTTTCTCTATGGGGAAATCATTCTATAACTGTTTGTGTCACATTGCCAACATCCTGGTAAATTATTTATTTGTACTCATGATGTTTTTTACTTCATTCTTTACATTGAAATATAAATGAAAACGGGTGACATTTTACCCGCTATTAACAAGAGGAAAAAAAAACAATAATAGTATCATTCTATACTTCTTCGATATAATATAACGTTTTGTTTTTTGAAGGGTATAAGAATCGGTTTGGGAATCATACTCTTGCACCGTAATTACAGATATTTCTTGATTACAGTTATTTAATTGAAAAACATGACAATTGGCTATAAAATAAACAAACATCAAAATATCCTCGTGAAAAAATTTTATTATTGCAAAATTGCATGGATTTAAGGTTGTATACAAGGGTTTGAATTACACCCACAAAAGAAAAAAACCAATTCTTTTGATCACAGCCTTAGGTTTATCAACTTATGGTGCTTACAGGCTTTGTAAATCACCTTATGTGATTCAAAAGACCAATAGGCTTATCAAGGTTTTAGGCGCCTTAGCTTCGATAACTGAATTACTAGGTGACTCTGCTGAAACCATAGGTGTTATTTCAAAAGATTTGAAAGATTTTATACAATCTGATTCTGATCAAATCCCTACTAGTTTGAAACAAGTTTTCAAGATTAGCGGGAATCAGAGTGTTTACGCTTGCTTTGTTGAAGGTTACTACAACTTTGACAGTAGGGGTTTTACGCGGCTATCAGGTTGAGCGTAGGAAAGATGATTCGGGCATAAGTTTTTCGGATAGGGCTTTTGAAAAGCTGTTTTCGGCACTTGTGGTTGGGTTTGTTTTGTTATTGTTGGGAGTTTTACTAAGAATATGGTTATGGCTTTGTACGCTGATAGAGCAGGTGCTAAAGATAATTCGGTTGAGAGATGGGTTGATGTCATAGCGGATGATAAGTGTAGGAAAGTGATTGGGGATTGTATTCAGCAGTTTGTGACTACGATGGTGACGGTTTATCTTGATAAGACGATGGATGTCAATACTTATGATGAGATTTTAGCGGGTTTGACTAATCCTAAACATGATGTAATAGTACGGGTTTGTTGTACTGGGTGAGTTGTTTGTTATGTTTAGGTTGTATCGAGTCGTTTGTTAGGTCTTAACATCTCTAAGTCGTGACGTATTCATGATCGAATGTTAATGCGGATTTGATTAGGATGAGGTTCGTCTTCTATCTGTAATGTTTTTGACGGGACATGAAGTCAGTTTGAGTAAAATGGAAAGAAGAAAATATTCCAAGATTTGAAAGCACGAGCCATTATGTGGTTTTTGTTTCTTGATAGTGACCGGGAGGGTTACACTTGGACTATGAAATCGTTTTTGGGGGATTTAGTTGAAATCGTTTATCTAGGGAAACGACAATGAAAATTTCAAGAAGCGTATAGGTACTTGAGTGCAAAATCTTTGATTGTTATGACTATATGCATTTCACTGTATTTACATATGTTAAGCGGTCCATGGAGTCTGATGCCAATTTAGCATAGCCGTTTGTTGTTAAGTTCATGTTGGCTTTTAGCCTTAACTATAGGTACAAGAACTATCAATATGTACTTGGAATGTGAAAATGAAATTAAGCTTTCTCAAGTTTCTCTGTTTTCTTGTTGTTGTGTTTGCTAATGAATAATGAATAAAGGATTGAAGCTTTGTCATGGGGTCTTATTTCGGTATAAATGTAATCACATCATGACGCGTATTAGGGTCCTCTCATCAAGCACCTCTTCTTCACCGATTCACTTCAACAAACTCTGCAATCTCAGCAGGTTCGCCACGACCCTGCAAAAAGATAAAAATAAATCTATTGAGACGTTGAAAAAACATGAAATTTACAGCTAGTATTAAGTTACTCATACTTTCCAAGATACCTCATTTTGATGTCTTGTCATTTTGTTGTCGGCTGCCTTGTGGCGGGCGGCATAGGATGTTGTGGAGCATAGGAAAAGGGCTAGTATGAGGAAGAGGGTGAATAATATGAGACATGGGTTGTTAAGGTGATGAATGGTATACATGGATTTGATGTGCTTAGATATTATTTATAGATACATCATATTACGTGCTGTGTAAAAAGGAAGACAATATGCACATACTTATGATTTTGTTTTCGTATTATATGGCAGTCATAATTGAAGTAAAACTCGCGAATCTGGAATCTTTTAGTTTCAAAAGGTGGATGTGAATTATGATTGGATTAATGATAATAACAGGAAATAGATTATAACATGTCGGTCAGGCCAAAAATTGGCTAGTAGACTAATTGATTGACCTGCACAAGGCACAGGGTCCACCCATGAAGGTTATGGTGTTCATCTGTGGTGCTCCGTTCGTTCAAGACGATATGTTGTTTGATTAAAGCATGATTTCTGCGGCTTGACGGCGAAAAGCATACAAGGTTTGTCAAAACAATACGAGTTGATGACTTGATGCACCAGTTGTTGGTTGTTGCGAGTTGCTGTTTTTAATCAATGTGCAGTTTTTTGGAGGTTAATTAATGTATGTTCATGTATGTTTATTTTCTTACATCCAAATATCATATATTTATACAATACACCATTCGTAAAATAGATAAATGAACACACAAAAAAGAAACGTTACAATATTATAGATATTTTGTTCTTATTTTCATATGCTCATTTGTTTATGTTCGTTTAAGACCTTAATGAACGAACATAAACAATCATATTTTGTTAACGAACCAACCTGAACTAGAAATTTCGTCCTTTTAAACGTTCGTATACATTTATTTATCCGGCTAAACGTAAGCTAACGAACACAAACAAGCCTCCATTCATATTCGTCCATTTCGTTTACATCCTACTTCAAGCCTTTTGCAATGACATAGACGTAGTCTTATAGAGTGCATGATACACTAGGAATATTAGAGATATACTCATCTGAATATTTTACTTTGTTTATAAGTTGATTTTATAAACACATTGCAAGCAACTAACACTATACTTTTTAAGATTGAAGTATCTTCTAACGTATAATTGTCTCTTATGAACAATCATCATCGATATTTTCGCGCCACGAGTTCACTAAGTTCATGGGGACAGAACTTCATTGTGGACAAGGGGTTGTGGCACCCTCAAAAAGTATTATCTTTAATTACCATTTTTATATATAATGTTAGTCATTAACAGGCAAAATATTAAGATTTTATAGTTTGGGCCCCCTAAAATATGTATTTTATATTTTGGCCCCTCACTACAAGAAAAAGTAGAACAGGTGACGAAGTTTTCCCGGGCGACATTTGTCGCCCGGGAAAACCCACTAAACGACAAAAGTCTGTCCGACGTGGCACAAATTCTGATAGACTTTTTAGTCAAAGTTCGAAGAAGTTTTCCCGGGCGACATGTCGCCCGGGAAAAGCTGGTATAAAATTTGACCAAAACATCAACGAAAATCTTGGCGGCAATTTTTCCCGCTCATCTTTCCCGGGCGACATGTCGCCCGGGAAAGATTTTATTAAAAAAAATAATTCACGTGAATGTTTAAGGGTTGTGATTAGTGTTAATTAACGTGTTTTAAAATTTCCCGGGCGACATGTCGCCCGGGAATAGTTTTAATAATAAATTACACAGTTTTTAATATATATAAAACTGTATTTTTTTAATAAAACCTTTCCCGGGCGACATGTCGCCCGGGAAACCTTTTAATAAAAAAATATACAGTTTTTAAATCAGTATTGTTTATAGAATATATTTTATAATTATATATTATTATTTATAAAATAATTATTATATATTTGATAAATAATAACTATCTAAGAAAAGCACTCCGTTTTCTTTTTTTATTGGTTTCGGTCAGGATATGCAATACCTTCTATAATTCAACATGATTTACGTTACTTTTTCAAGATGCACATTGTCAAGTAACACAAAATTAAACTTTAATTTAGTTAATAGTTATACATACCACTTGTAGTAACACAAGCAGGGTCTAAGACCGATATTCATAATGTGTGGTACAAACAGACACTTAAAACATATTAGTCTGATAATATTCGGAGACTTACAAACAGACACTTTAAAGCATACAAATTACATTCAAATGAACAAATACTCCAAATCAAGTTTTCACATGTCATTGTAAATTCGTGAAGTAGTCCGTTGAATCGAAGTGTGTGTTGTTCTGGATTCTTATGACATTTCTAACCATTGACTCGAAGTACCGTTATCTTATCAAGCAAGGGCTAGCAGTTTGAGCCTCTGCATTTTTTAATGCTCTGGAGAATAAACTTAGAGTCGATGTTGATCCTGGAGAATAAATTGGGTCTTAGTTGAAGATCTGGAGATAAATTTGGCTTCGATGAAGATCCTGGAGAATGAATTGGAGTCGTTGAAGCTCAAGGAGAACCAACCAGGAGACGGACTCGTTCCTCTTTCCATAAAAAAAATTACATCCGAAAGTGTCTTCGAGAGGCTGTTAAAGAGTATAGCTAATAAGTTTTTACAACTAACCACATTATTTATATATTACACAAAAAAGCATGTGATTGTTCACCTTTGATCGTGGACATGCATAGTATAGTTTACCACGGGTTTTAGGTTTATACGACTCTCGCAGAACTACATCTCCGGATCCACAAGGATACGCAAAAGCTTCATATGGCACAATCTTCACCATAATAGCAGTGTGATATGTTTGTGGTTGTGATAGTAAGAATGTGTGTGATCTGTGGGTGATTGTGAGGATAATATCTTCTTTTATGGTAAAAAAAATAGTTTTTTGGAGGGAGAATACTAACATGCTTGAATGTTTTGTAATTAATTACCTATGTTACGTTCATTTTAACAAATACTAACATGCTTGAATGTTTTGTAACATATGATATTTAAGATTCACTACAACATTTGCCTTTTTCCCCAGCGACAAATACGGGGTATCCCGGGCGACTTGTCGCTGGGATAGGTTTCACTACAACATTTGCCTTTTTCCCCAGCGACAAATCCGGGGTATCCCGGGCGACTTGTCTCTGGGGATACGTTTCCCGGGCGACTTGTCGCCCGGGATATATCGAGCGGAAAAGCTCGATGGGGATACGTTCCCGGGCGACATCGTGGGGCCCACACAGTTTCAGTCAAACAAATATTTGCCACGGTGGAAGGTTTTCCCTTGAACGTCTAATGTACAACATAACACATTGACTCATACTATGACGCAATGCACAAACGATAACACTTACTCATAAACGTGAGAACGTCAATGCACAAACGATAACAAAATTGACATCTAGTTGAACTGTCTAATGTACAACGACAACACATCGAGATCATCCGTTGAACGTCTAATTACAACGACATCATACCAGTCATCCGTTGAACGGCTAATTACAACAATAACATATCGACTCACCGTTGAACGTCTAATTGTACAACGATAACACATTACCACAACGTTGAACGACTAATGTACAACGACATAACACATCGAGTTTATCCGTTGAAAATTAACTTCTAATGTAACAACGATAACATATTGACCATCCAATGAACTCAAAATGTAAAACAATATACACCATTGACTCTAATCCTTTGAACGTCTAATGGACAAACGATAACACATTTACTCATGACGTTAACGAACTATGCAACAGCTATCGATAAAACATTGACTCATTACGTTTTAACGTTAAATGCAAAAAAAACAACGATAACACATTACTACATAAACGTTAACGTCTAATGTACAACACAACACACCGAGTCATCCGTTGAACGTCTAATGTACACCGACATCATAAACCAGTCGATCCGTTGAACGAACCGAGAACCAACCGACCCGTCCGAAACGGAACCATTATAGATTTTATAAAAATAACTTGTAAATAATAATTATATATTTATAAAACATAAATAATTTTAAAATAATAATTTATAATACGAACCGACCCGAACGAACGAGAACCCGCACCGACCCTGCAAAACGACCGAATAATATATTTTATAAAAAATAATTGTAAATAATAATTATATAATTTTAAAAAAATAATTTTAATAATAAATTATATACAACCCGACCGAAAACGAACGAGAAAACCTTACGCTGACCGGCCCGAAATAGAACCGATTATATATTTAATTAAAAAATATTTGTAAATAATAATTATATATTTTATAATAAATAATTTTAAAATAATATTATATACGAACACGAACGTAACGAACCAGAAACCGGACGACCCGGCAAAAGAACGAACCGAAAATATATTTTATAAAAAAATAATTGTACAAACATAATAATATATTTTATAAAAAATAATTTTGAAATAGAAACTTTATTCAAATTAAAGTTTTTGATAGATTTATAAACTTTATAATTTATGATAAACCTTTTCCCAAAACTTTTGTAAAAATTAAAATTTTTAATATTAGTTTTCCCGCGACATTCGCCCGGAATCTACATCCTCTCACTCTCTCTCTACTACTCTCCATACCCCCAATTTTTTGTGTATGGCGCCATTTTGCGGCTAGAACGACAAAATTTAGTTTTTCCCGGCGACATGTCGCCCGGGAATGTCGCCCCGGATAACTGGTACCAAAAACAATCTGTTTATACAGAAGACATCACAAAACGAAAAACAAAAAAAAAAAACTCTCCTGTGACGATTTTTACAGCTGCACCACCATCTCTCACCCATCACCACCTCCGGCACCACCACCACCGAACCCACCACCACCACCACCACTCACCACATAACCCACCACCACTCTCCACCGCTACTCACACACGAGCACACGAGCACATTATCGCCACCAACTCCTCCCTCCACTAAAAACATAATTCCTTTTCTAAACCCTCTAAATTATGATTCTTCTACTTCTTTTCTAACCCTCTAAATTAGAATAAGTTGTTAATTATAAATTGTGTTAATTTTTTTTAGACAGTGACAGTGACACAGTAGCATCTCCTAGTCCGAGAGCCGAGAACCGACGCTCCGCGGGCCAGAACGATCTGAGTCGAAAAGGCAGAAGGTTATGTAAATTTTTTTAACCTATTGGTATCCCCCGGTCACATGTCGCGGAATTTTTTATAGTTATTAGTTTGGTAAATTTTGAAATCCAAACACTCCTTGACACTGTAAAATGCAAATCCAAACACTCCTTGACACTGTAAAATGCAAATCCAAACACTCCTGACAGCTATATTATATAAATGTATTTTTTTATTTGCTATATATGAATAAGCATTTTTTTTTATTATTTTTTTTTGTTTTTTAGCTATTTTATTTTATGAACCTTTTAAATGTTTAGGATTTTAGTATTAATTTTGGAAAATCCCCGTCTGATTTTAATCATCCCTATAAAAACCCGTCCGAAATTATTTATTAGAAATAAGTTTCGGAAAGTCCCTTTTGGGACTTGCCATGCTTTTGAATATTTGGTTTCCATTAGGTATAGAATTTGCGTATAATTGGTTTACATTTGTGATGATATTATCGTCGTGTTTCTTCCTTTACTCCTACGAATATGTCTTTAAACACATATTTGGGGAGTTGAGGAAATGAGCCGAAATTTTCTCAAATATAAATCGGTTTATACGCATTCATATTGAGACGAATCATACAAAGAGTGTGTTAAGATTGCCTCCATAGATTGCAGCACTAGGTGAACAAAACATCTCGAATTCCCTCGTTTGAAAGTGTTTAATTAAGTTGCATAATAAAAACGAATTGTAACGTTAAAACGCAGTTATGGATTTGGATAAAGATTGAGAACAATTAGGAAACATGAAAAGCATTTTATACCGTTTAAAGAAATTCGTCGATGATTGCAAGCCGTTAGTTGGATAGTGCCGGTAATATAAGATGTCCAACACAGCAAGACCTTGTCCGACTATATTAGTGTATCCATCAAACTCCTTCAGACCACATTTCAAGTATGGGTTTTGACCCCAGTTATAAAACATGGATATCACCACGGTGAACCGATCTTCCTCCCCCACCACCAGTAAAAGATAACATAAAGACAACCTCAGATGAGTTACATGACAGCGTTGCCCCTTAATGATCTAGCTATATTCCTCTGAATAATGAACAAAATGAGCCAAGTCAAGGAGATATTGTGAGACAATAACGACCCGAATCAAGCTAAACTTAACGTAGTTTGAAGAGTTATATGCCAGGCCACGAGGAGCTTACCCCGGTTGTGACCATGTGACCGATTAGACATTTATGGCAAAGTTTACCTATTTTAAAAGTTAAAGGTAAATTGACGATTCTATATTCCATGAAAAGCTAGAGTTTTATCAAAATGTATTTCCACCCCTAAAGGAAACAAAGCTCCCACCATCATACATGCAATAAAGAAGACATTTAAAACAATCGTCGTTAAGGTAATGAGTCGATACATGCTTGTGTAAACGATTGCTTCTTGTTTCGGGGGCGACGCTAACAAAGATGTGCATTTCTGTCCGGTGTGTAACACTAGTAGATGGAAAGACAGTAACACACCGGGGAAGAAAGTTCCTAAGAAGGTGTTGCGTTACATCCGATCAATCCAAACTAACAACGTTTGACAAGTCGTAGTCACAACTGCAAAAGGAAATGACTTTGCATGCTACTTGGAAAGTTTTACGTTAAGCCGGAAAGATGCAACAACACCCCGGTTGATGTAGAGCATGGAAGGACTTTGACACCAAGTATTTGGATTTTGCTGCAGAACCAAGAAATGTTCGATTAGGGTTGGCTGCTGATGGTTTCAATCCGTTCGGCAACCTTAGTCAGACCTTACAGCAAATTGTGGCCGGTGATACAGAACAACATACAATCTGCCTCCGTGGGTTTATATGAAATGAAAGAGAGTTCTTTTATAACTGAACGTTGTTAAATCCTGTCCCTAAATCCCCGGCAAGGACATTGATGTGTACTTGAGTGCCGTTATTGATTGACCTATAAAGGATTATGGGCAAAGCCAGGTGTGTCGAGACAAATACTGCTTACAGGCCTTAATTCAATATTGAGAAGCGATGGTTTCTATGACCGTCAATGATTTCCTGCTCGATTAGTTTGACTGGTGATTGGGCAAGTAAACAAGGCATGCCCTACAGTCATGAAGACACTCCAATCTGTGCGTGTGATAAGGCAAAACAGCTTATGTTGGCCACAAAGAATTCTTAAAGAAGCCTCACAAATGGAGGAGGTCAACTTGAATTCAATGGTGAAAACCGAAACATATCCTCATATAGAATTTAGCCGGGGAATTGCAATCTGACTCCAACTTCTAGATAGCCCCAATCGTGTGAAGGGTAAACACCCAGGTTCGGGGTGTTAATATAAAAACGCAATGTTCTGTCGAGCTAACTTGGACTAAACGATCATTTTTTACGACTTTGCTATATTGGTCTTTTCATAACTAAAACACAATTTAGATGTCATGCATATCGAAAGAGGTCGGAGAGTATATTGAACACTTTGTTAATGAATACAAATCAAGACACCGCCAAGCAAGACAAGATTTGAAAAAGCCTGGGCATTCGATGATGGCTTTGGCTCGGCCAAAACAAAAACGAGAAGTGCTCGAAAGCCCAAGGGGGGGGCTGCGTATTCATTCACACCAGCGGACAGAAAAAGTTTGTCAGTTCAATAAAGGAGAGTTTAAAAACTACCAGATGGGTTCGATACCAACTTCAAGCACAAATTCACCCGATAATTGTATACCAATATAAACATCCTTAGTCCTCATGACTGTCATATAATTGATGCAACGATTACTTCCTTACTGACATCAACAATACTGCCCCCAGACGTTTTGCAAAACCCACTAAACGACTAGATGTTTATTCTTTAAGCAAATCTGCTCTCAAACTTTGATGGTGGATGACATGTTGAAAGCTCAGAGCAAGGTGATCGATATTCTGTGCAATCTCGAGCTCATATATCCTCCTGCTTTCTTTGACATTATGATTCACTTGGTTATCCATTTACCTCTAGAGGTATTTTCGGCGGGCCTATTCGCCCCCGGTGGATGTAATCCATATTGATAAGATATATGAAAAGCAAAAAATATGTACGAAAATAAAGCTAAGCCGGAAGTTCGCTTGCGGAGGGTTATCTGCAGAAGAAGCATTGACTTTCAGTTCTCATTATTTTCAGGATGTTACCACAAAATTTAATCGTCCTGACCGTAATGTGGATTGCCCTCCTCCAACGTGTCAGTTTCAGGTGTTCAAATCACTATGTAAATCGATTGGTTTACGTCTTTATATCGTATTAGAGAACCAAGAATTGAAGAAATTAGATATGGATGTTACTATATTCACAACCAGTCCCCAGAAATTGACACTTACCGGCCCAAGTTCAAGATGTACGTGTTTTTATTTTGAAACTTCTTTTTCCTAACTTATCTTTTCGACGACTTATTCTAACACCATGAACATTTTTCAGTGAATTTCCTAACAAAGACATGAAAGAAGAATTCCCCGACTGGTTTGGGAAACAGGTAAACTTAGACTTATTGTGTGTTATAACTATAAAAATAACGACATCATAATTTGATTCTCTATCTGATCCTATCTTCTTCATAGATCCTGTCAACGTCACTAACAAGACCCAGGTTGATAAACGACAGCAGGCGAGTAATCGCTTGGCCTTGTGGACCAGCACAAGACTTCAAACTCAGTCACTCATGCGTAGTCAACGGTGTGAGGTTTGTCGTGGCACACCGCGATGAACTTCGCACGAACTCAAAACACGCAATTTGTTCGCCTGGTCCGACGGAGAAATGTATTACGGTCACTAGAAACAAATCCCTCGAGTTTTCATATTTGTCGTTTAAAACTGTGTTTCCGAGTTGAAGTGGTTCGACTCTACAACAAAGGACGTATCCAAAATTTATCATTAGAAACAACATAACACAAATCAAGCAAACGTGAGAGCATTTTAAAAATGACAATACATTCTCGAAGACAACAAGTCAAATAATGCATCTACCAACCTTGAAGAATTGGCCAGTACGACCACTACGTTGAATGTCGTCGAACATTTGAGTCAAAAAAAAGTTTTAACATTGGGTGTCAATGTGGAAGAGGATGACCCTGATGTTATACCTAGTCGACAACTCATCTGATCTCCCGCACATTCTACTAGTTTGAATGACTAGGAAATTGGCGGCCGTTGCATAATAATGGTCAATCAATATATGTGACGCACCAGCACCAGAATCATTGATGTTTGTTGATGAACGATGATATTATTGATGAGGAATAGACCCCCATTCCTCATGAATTTAGCAGATTCTGAATGATAAGACCTCGTCAACTTGATATTGATGATGGTGTAAATGTTGTTTATTTTTCTAGTGAAAAGAAAGATTGATCTTTAGTTGTAACTTGTAAAAGAGCTTATTTTTGAGAAAGAATGAATGAAATTGTTATGGATTGTTCTAATGGTGTATATTTTATTTGGCTGTATAGCATTAGGATGTGTGCAAGCATTTATTATTTTTTTCGATCAAATTTCCTATATGTATCCCTAATGCTACCTGTACAGATGTCAGCTGAATGTCCGCACAGGGTCACGGGTGACGGTGGAGGGCTATGATCGTCCCACCTCCATAACAGGTACCCACCGCTGTGGGGGTTGCTAGGCAACCGAGTGTAAGAATTTCTGTATATTGAAATACAGATTCATAAACTTGATACATTGAATTTTGCTGCCTTGAATTTTTAATGACTTTGGTCACTCACTAGATTTGCATGAAAGACCACCCGAAAGCCCAATTGGTGGCAGGAAGACGGGCCCAGGCCGCATACCCTCCAGGAGACCCAACGCTCGGGTTAAAAGCCATCACGCTAAGAGTGGCCCGTCCCGATCCGGTTTGAGGTTAACTAACTCGAGAGAACCCCTCAATGCACTCTCGGTGACGCAATACGCGGCACATTGGGCCAACTACTCGGGGAGCCGTAGGGAGTTGCCCTTTCACTACCCGTTCTTGCGCCAAATTCGCCGGAGCGGAAAGGCGGGGTCGTGAGCAAAGATTGGGGTAAGTTATTTTCATTATCCTTATATTATTATTTCATTATCGTAGTTCATCTATTTAATTGTGTATATTTATCTATAATTTGTTTATTTATTTAATCAATAAATAAATAACCAAATTTAGATAATATAATAAATTAATATGCTCTAACAACTCTGTCTTAGTTGTATATGATTGCAGACCCAGTTAGACTTGCGTCCCCACAAATGGATCCGACGCTGGCCACAAATCTATGTCGTGCATCATCAGCACCTGCAAAAGGATCTACCATGTCAAGAAGGCTTCTCTCAAAGAAAGGATATTGGGTTCCTGAAGAGGACTGGACTTATGACCTGGAAGCGCCTCATACTCGGAACGTTCCCATCGCACAATACTGAGGTAAATTGGATGCGCAGCTTGCATTTTGGAATGATCCCAAGGAACCTTGCCCCGCTGCCCAAAAAAACAAAACCGGGCAAAGAGCAAATGGTCGTATGCCGACCAGGATCACGTCTATTGCCCCCCCGAGATAACATGTAATAAATATATAATTTAATTTCCATATATATATCTATTATAATATATATCAAATCGTAGAATAATATATATAATATATATAAAAATAACTATATATAAATTAGACAGCTGTTGGTGAGTTTGTATTTGTCCCGTTTTTAATTTGTTTTCATCTTTATATACATGTGTAAAAGTCAGATGGAGACCTCAGCTACTAGAGGTACCCGTCGCTGATCCACAACTTCTTCTTGACACATACAGTTGGAGGCTAATTCATGAACCCCGAGGACAAGAGCTCATTATGTAAGTTTTTCTTCCAAAACACGCACTTTTAATGATTTGTCGAGAAATAATATATTGAACCCACTAATATATAAACTATCTTGTGTTTTTGTGAACTACATAGGATAGATGCTGAGGCTACAGGGGTCTAGCTCGAACACCCCCACAGGGTGTCCCCTACACTGAGGATAATATCATAGCCATGTTCGCGGGGCAATCAAGCTGGGTCACATTCCCGAGTGGACGGATTGACCAGACAAGGGCAACGGTCATTCCTCCCCATCACAAAGCACGCACTCCACCCGATATCGCTAGGCTCAAACAGAGGGAGAAAGCAAGCTCACGAAACAAGTGAACATGTTCAAGAGTTATTTAGGAGAGACGACAAGTTTTTTCTCAAGTATGCTTAGATCAAATTAAGTCACAACCTAGTACGTGGGTGCAGGCGTGAAGTGGCGGGTGCGGGATGATGAGCTAGGAGATGATGAGGGACGGCGGCGAGGATGAGGACGATAGTTAGGGGCATTTGCGGGTAAGAATTATGCAATTTAGTGTCTTGAAGAATATATTGGCGACCCTCTAATTTGAATATTTGTTTCCCAATGTACGTTTAGAACATGTAATCTAATTGAATATGATCTTGTATCTTGGCGGATAAGAAATCTTGGTGACCTTGTCGTCACGCCGTTTAGATATTATATTGTTGTTATAATTTCCGGATTTTGGAACGTATTTAGCTTATTATGTATCAAATGCGTGATCTATTGTGATTCGGTACAGAAGTTGTAATGTATTCGGTAGATTACTATATATTGGTTTATACAGGTTTGAGTTTTGATAGATTTTTTCCGGAAAAATTCCAGAAAAAATCTGGAAATCGCCTGCTGTGCAGGCTGCAAAAAAAAAAATTTACCGCAAAAGAACTATCCCGGGCGACATGTTCGCCCTTTATTAGTTTAACAAATATTTGTTAGTACTATCCCGGGCGACATGTCGCCCGGGAATTTAAAAAATATATATTCAAAAATTATTCCCGGGCGACATGTCGCCCGGGAATAATTAAGAAATATATATATTTAAATGTTTCCCGGGCGACATGTCGCCCAGGATTCACATTATTAATTTATTTAATAAACTTATTTTAACATTTTCCTGGGCGACATTCCCTGGGAATTATGACTAAGTTACTTATAAATTTTTTAAACCCGGGCGACAAATGTCGCCCGGGAATACTTCCACCTGACACTTAATTGTTAGACTGAAACTGTTGAGGGCCCGTCTATGTCGCCCGGGGAATGTCGCCTCGGAATGATTCCCAGTTCGACTAATTCCGATTCCACTTAATCCCGGCGACATGTCGCCCGTGAAAGGTATCCCCAGCTCCAAATCCCCGCCCTGGATACCCCGGATATGACGCTGGAATATAGCAAATGGTTGTATGATACAATTTTGTCCTGATCAAGCTGATAAGTAGTAATTTCTTGATGGCATCCTCTTCATAATTTGTGTGTCACCAACGTTAAACATTAAAGTTAGAAAATATATCAGCATCTTTGAGTTCGAGGCTTGTACCATATATTAATTTATTTCAAGCATATAATATAATCAAGGAATTTGTCATAATCTTAGTTATAAATTGTTTCAACTAAAATGTTCTTTGTTATAATTAATGTATTCATTTTATTTGTTAATATTGGTTCGTCCAATACATAAACGATTGTAGACATATACTTTAAACCGCGATCATGGCAATAATTGCCGAGGTAGTTGTTGGGGTGATTCAAAAAAAGGTGAGACGTGTTCATGGAGTTGAAATTTGGATTGTGGGTACATTAGGTGCATTAGTGTAACAATTACAACAAGCAAAAGAAGAACCCGCGCGTTGCGGCGGGATTAAAATTTTCCCGAAAATTTTTTTACGTTTCCGGTTTTTTTTTTGGCGATGCGTTATGCGGGCTAATTTTTTAATAATATTTCCATTTTTTGTATGATTCTGAAAAAAAAAAATTGCGTTGGGGAACGGCGTAAAAATTTTCCTAATATTTTTTTTTTGTGACAGCATTTTAAATTTTTTTACGGGAATTTTTGTGTAAGAAAATCTGTAAAATAGTTAATAAGGAGAGGTCCGTTTGTATTGTTTTTACTTTGGGTCAGATTTAAGCTATTTTTGGGGTTTATTTGCTAATTTTTTTTCCCGATATTCCTTCTTTGTACGATTACGGGAAATTTTTTTGCGTTGGTACGGGTTAATTTGTACCCCGAATATTTAATCTTTTAGGCTAGATTTGTTGATAAATATGTATAGTTAGATAAAACTTTTTTTTATATCTTATGTGTGGGCCTCATGTTTATAAAAGTGTTGTTTTTTTTTGGCTTAAAATGGTTTATTTTAATTATAATGGGTTGTACGTTGGACCAAATCGATAATTTTAAGAAGTTATAGGTTAACTAAATAAGTTTTCCGCGGGGTATTTTTTATCTGAATAAATCGAAACTTTTGTAATATTTTTTTTCCTCCTACTTTGTTCATACAAATGTAAAAAAAAAAAAAAAAAAAAAAAACCAAAAATCGGGCTGGCCCAAAATGGGAGCCCGATACTGTAGCACTGTGGCCCACTGTCAAAACGACAGTGGATTTGTCCACAAATGTGTTATATATAAGCAAAAGAACCCGCGCTTTGCGGCGGTGCTAATTTTTTCCCGAATAATTTTTTTACTTTTCGGGGGGTTTTTTTTTTGCGATGCATTATGCAGGGCTAATTTTGTAAATTTTTTTGGAGCTAATTTTTTCCCGAATATTTTCTTTTTTTAGGATGGTTTTGTAAATTTTTTTACGGGATTTTTTGTGTAAGGAAATCGTAAATAGTTAAAAGGTGAGGGTCCGTTTTGTATTTTTTTTTTACTTTGGGCCAAATTTTAGGCTATTTTTAGGTTTTTTGTTTTGGCTAATTTGTTCCCGGATATTTCCTCTTTTTGTATGATTCGGGATTTTTTTTTTGCGTTGGGACGGGTTAATTTTTTCCCGAATATTTTCTTTTTTTGGACGGTTTGATATCTTTTTATTTGGGCCGATGAATGTAAAAAAGTTGTGAACAATAAAAACTTGACGTGTTTTTTTTGTTAATTTTTTTACGGATTTTTTGTAAAGAAAACTCGGTAATAGTTAAAAGTTGAGACGTTTTGTATTTTTTTTTTACATTGGCCAATTATCAGGTTAATTTGGGCTAGTTTTTTTTTTTTTTTGGCCCGAATTTGGCCACAATTTATGCGAATTTTTAGGCTAGTTTTTGTCGACAATGTGCAATATTGGACATAATTTTTTATATGGCCTTATATGTTGGGCCTATGTTAAAGTGTTTTTTTTTGCTATATGAAGTTTATATTTTAATATAATGGTTTAACCTCCGCGGATATTTTTTTTAATCTGAATAAATTAGAACTTTTGTAATATTTTTTTCCCTCCTACTTTGTGCATACAAATTTAAAAAAAAAAAAAAAAAAACTAAAATCGGGCTGGCCCAAAATGGTAGCCCGATACTGTAGCAACTTGGTCCACTGTCAAAACGACAGTGGATTTGTCGCCTATTGTTACATTTGTGACCATATCGATTATTTTAAAGTTATTAGGTATCGAAGATGTTTCCGTGGGTATTTTTTTATCGAATAGAATCGAACTTTGTAATAATTTTTTTCCCTCCAACATTGTGTTGCATACAAATATAAAAAAAAAAACAAAATTATAAAAAAAAAAAAAAAAATCGGCTTGACCCAAAATGGGAAAGCCCGACACTGTAGCAACCTGGTCCACTGTCAAAAAAAAAACGACTGTGGATTTGTCGCCTTCTGAATAAATCGGAACTTTTGTAATATTTTTTTTCCCTCCTACTTTGTGCATACAAATTTAAAAAAAAATAATAAAAAAAAAAAAAAACTAAAATCGGGCTGACACAAAATGAGAGCCCGATACTGTAGCAACTTGGTCCACTGTCAAAACGACAGTGGATTTGTAGCAACTTGGTCCAAAAAACCGGAACCGGTTTTTAAAAAAACCGGTTTTTTTTAACCGAACCGGTTAGACCGGTTTTCGGGTTTAATAAGCACCGTTTTATTAACTGTTTAAACCGGATTTTTTAAAACGATATATAAAAAAAACAACCGGATAAAACCTGATTCATTTTAAAAACCGATAAAACCGGTTTTATAACCGTAAAAAACGTCGCTAGAGAGCGAACCCGAAAACCGGTCTAACCGTTCGGTTAAAAAAAAAAACCGATTTTTTAAAAACACACTCCGGTGTTGTATTTTGACCAAGTAGCTACAAATCCCACTGTCGTTTTGACAGTGACCAAGTGGCTACCAGTATCGGCTCTCATTTGTGTCAGCCCGATTTTAGTATTTTTTTTTTTTTAATTATTTTTTTTAAATTATGCACAAAGTAGGAGGAAAAAAAATATTACAAAGTTCCGATTTATTCAAAAGGAGACAAACCCACTGCGATTTGACAAGACCAGTTTGCTACATGCGGGCTCCCATTTTGGGTCAGCCCGATTTTGGTTTTTTTATTTTATTTTTTATTTTTTTTATTATTAAATTGTATGCACAAAGTAGGAGGAAAAAATAGTACAAAGTTCGATTTTCAACCTATAAAAAAAATACCCACGGAAACATCTTCGATACCTAATAACTTTAAAATAATCGATATAGTCACAAACGTAACAATAGGCGACAAATCCACTGTCGTTTTGACAGTGGACCAAGTTGCTACAGTATCGGGCTCTCATTTTGCGCCAGCCCGATTTTATTGTTTTTTTTTTTTTTTTTTTTTTAAAATTTGTATGCACAAAGTAGGAGGGAAAAAAATATTACAAAACTTCTAATTTATTCAGATAAAAAAATATCCGCGGAGGTACAACCCATTATATTAAAAAAAAACTCATATAGCAAAAAAAAAACACTTTAAACATGAGGCCCAACACATAAGCCATATAAAAAAATTATTTCCAATATGCACATTTGTCGACAAACTAGCCTAAAATTCGCATAAAGTGTGGCCCAAAATCTGGCCCAAAAAAAAAAAAAAACTAGCCCAAAATTAACCTGAAATCTGGCCCAAAGTAAAAAAAAAATACAAAACGGTCCCTCAACTTTTAACTATTTACGATTTTCTTATACAAAAAATCCCGTAAAAAATTAACAAAAAAATACGTCAAGTTTTTATTGTTCACAACTTTTTTACATTCATCGGCCCAAATAAAAAGATATCAAACCGTCCGAAAAAAGAAAATATTCGGGAAAAAATTAACCCGTCCCAACGCAAAAAAAAAATCCCGAATCATACAAAAAGAGGAAATATCCGGGAACAAATTAGCCAAAACAAAAAACCTAAAAATAGCCTAAAATTTGGCCCAAAGTAAAAAAAAAATACAAAACGGACCCTCACCTTTTAACTATTTACGATTTCCTTACACAAAAAATCCCGTAAAAAAATTTACAAAACCATCCTAAAAAAAGAAAATATTCGGGAAAAAATTAGCTCCAAAAAAATTTACAAAATTAGCCCAGCATAATGCATCGCACAAAGAAAACCCCCCAAAAGTAAAAAAATATTCGGAGAAAAAATTAGCACCGCCGCAAAGCCGCGGGTTCTTATGCTTATATAATAACTCATTTGTGGACAAATCCACTGACGTTTTGACAGTTTGGCCACAGTGCTATACAGTATCGGGCCTCACATTTTCGGCCAGTCCCGATTTTGGTTTTTTTTTTTTTTTTTTTTTTTTTTACATTTGTATGAACAAAAAGAGTTGGGCTACAGCAAATTTTATTGACATACTCTTCTTTTAATTCTATTTATATGAAAATTAAAAGCCACAGCTCCTATATATTTTGCGTGAACAGGTATTCATTTGTTCTTCTTGTGTAATACTTCTGCTTAAATGTTATTTCAACGTAAAACAAGATAACTGGTTTTGTGTGTAACAACAAACCAATTATTTTAAGTGCTTTGTAGTTTATCATACGTTTCATGAAGAATCTACTGACCACATATTAACGGTGTTTGGGTAAAAAAAAATTCATAAGGGTTATTCTCTTGGATAGCAATTTTTTACATGTACAAGTGGATATGAAACCGGGCTAAGAAATTAAATGTTTTCTTGTGGGATTGGTGTAGCTTTCCTCGACGTGTACTTGGGTGATGAGGTCGTTTGATTTAGTTATTTTAAGCCCTTGAGGTATCAGTCACCCACATTCATAACTTAGTGAATGTTTTCTGCTTACACTGAAATTCGATGGGGTCAAGAAGTCTGTGGTATGCGTTGAATGTTTATGTGGGTAATGACGGTCACTGGCCGGGTTGGTTGTACCCTTGATTTAGTGTTGTTTTTGGCAAACTTCTAATTTTTTTTTTGAAAAGGTTCTTAATGTTGCCATATAGTAATTTTTGGTTTACTTTTTCTCGTCTAAGTAGTGGTTGGGATCATATTCGTAAGAGAAAAGAAAAAAAAATTCCTGCACTAAAGTTACCCTTGACCAACTGCTCTCTGAGCAAATACCTGGCAACATTGTTAAGGCCTTAGGAGGAAAAGGTAAGAGAAAAGAAAAAATTTCCTCAAAAGAAGTTATTTTCACTAAGGCTGATGAATCCTCATCATTGTCTATTCCTAAGATTACCTATGACTCTGAGTCTGAATGTGAGACTTAGTAACCTCTCCCACATCTTCTTAAGCTGATAGGAGTTGCACCCGCTGGTACTTCAGATAATCTATTTTCTCTGGCTAATCTAACTCTTAACATGGCTGACCTGACACTTAACATATATGTCCCTAAAAGGACTAAACCAACATCTGTAAATGTGTCACCTACATATGTCATTAAGAAAAATATTGAAAACAAACCACCAGGTGTCCCTGATTCTACCTTTGACAAGAAAGCTGACTCATCTACTGAGCAACTTCTTCTTACTCTGATGGAAGAGGTAAATGGTCTCAAAAGGCAAATAGATATCTCTTTAGGCACCTCTCCCTCAAACTCTCAGTCAAGTAGTTCAAAAACTAAGCAAAAGTCCTGGTTTGGACCCTATAAACAATATGGGTTGAGAAATCATCTCTTTGATGATTGTTATTTAAAACCAAAGTGCTCTACATGTGGATCCACTGACCATTTGACCAAAAAACACTCAGAACATGCTGCTATAAAGAAAACATTGATCAAACTCAAGGCCCAATTACCCCTGAATCTCACACCAAAGAAAGCACCTAGGATTCAAAAACCCTTTAGTGATTGCACGTATTGTGGTTTCAATAATCACCACTCTGATGATTGTGAATACTACCATGGGTGTAAAATATATGGAAGCATAGCCCATGAAATAGCTGAATGTCCTAAGAAATATCTAAACAGTAGAATCTACAATACTCAAAACCTGTATAAACCATTATTATAATTACCAAATACATTAAAATTGTACCAAAACACAATATGAATCAACGGCATTTTGATATAATAAACTAAATCCGTCCAAAATTCAGAATAAACACAATTAGTCAGGTTTTTTTATTTTTGTTTTTTTTTTTTTGTTTATACAAAACGGGATGACGAGTCACAAAAACTTGATTTATCCGCAAGTACAAGTCAATATTCACCAAGACACAAGTTTTAAAACGTACGGGAAACAAATATTCACTAAGGGTCGTCAATATACACTTAAGACACAAAATAGCATATATATACTTACCCAACATCTCTTAACTATCGTCCTCATCCTCCCCGTCCTCGCCGTCATCCTCATTATCTCCTTGCTCATCATCCCCGCACCCGCCACTCCCGCTACCACCACCTATCTCAGGCTGTGACTCAAGCTGCATAAGCATCTGGGAAAACTTGACGTCAGTCCTAAATAACTTCATGAACATGTTCACCTGACGCGTTAGCACCTTTTCTCTCTTTTTGAGCTTAACAACATTAGAGGAGTGCGTGCATGGAGGCAGGGGTGGAATGACCGTGCCCTGTCGTGGCAAAACCCTACCAACACCGGGAATGTGCCCCCGCTGCTTGCCCCCGCGAACGATGGCCATTATCTCATCCTCAATGTAGGGCACACCCGTCTCGGTGTTGGAGCCTAGACCCTATAGCCTCAGCATCTCATCCTATGGAATCATAAAAACACAA
>BQNB010025469.1:0-13030 GCA_026074375.1 Tanacetum coccineum | reverse complement strand
AAGGTTTGTGACAAAGGGTTTTTGTGTAGGGTTTTGGTAGGGCTTTTGATGGTAAACACAACAAGCTAAAACAAAAACAAAATCGAACCAGTTTGTAATGGAGTAAACTGTGTAGAGTTTTTGTAGGCTTTTGATGTTAAACGCAACAAGCTAAAACAAAGTCGAACCAGTTGTGACCTTGCACAATGAATCAATAACACATAAAACGTGACCTTGCACGTCAAACTACCTCGTGACCTAAGCACGAAGAACACTATCGTGACCTTGCACGATTTGAAAAGAAACTGGTGACCTAAGCACCAAACTGAGAACGACGGTATTCTTAGGTTTAGGGTTGTCTAGGATCAACTTATAGGCGTGATACCATGTAAGGTGAGATAATATCTCTTATTTATTATGCCAAGATACGATATACAAATACAATACATGAGAATGTGCTAGACCTGGGCTTGAGCCCAATAACAAATAAAATCGATAATATATAGGCTAACAGTATATCCCGGATACAATACATATTTACCTAGTACAGAAAGTGAGTTTACCCTCCATCAATGCACATGATAGCTAGAGACCATATGTCTACTTAATTTTCGAGTTAGTAACTATCTAACCACTTTTTAAATCCGAAAACTTACAGGCACAATCAAGGTAAATCAACATGAACCACACATGTAATTTACAATATAAAAAATTAAGCTGAGCAAAACTCTTCGCTAAACACAGTTGTTTAAGCTTATATGTTTAAGACCTTCTTTGATTTTAGCTTATATTTTTATATGAACTTTTAGGCTTATTTGAAACTTATGAGTTTTTATAAACTTAATATGTTGTAATAAATTAAGTCTATAAGTCTCAAAATAAGTCCGAAATCTCTAGCTTGTGAAATATCTCTACTATATATATAAAGATAAAATATATCAGGTCTAATACATAAGATAAAACTTATATAAAATTTAAAAAGAATACACAAGTATTTTTCAACTTTTAAATTCATATTAGAAGTGAATTAAATTTTTTACTTAAGTTTGTTTACGGAATAACAAATTAAGTTGAATGACAACGTATTGTGATCTCCTCTCTAAACTTAAACACAAACCTATGTTTTATGTTTAAGTATGAACTATGCAAAACCATTTGAAGACTTAAGGACTATAGTTCAATTTGGAGAAGTAAATGCTTTAATGAATGCGTGTCACATTAATTGCGATAGATGAACATTTACTCTTTTACAACATTGTTATTTATAGTCAAAGGCAAATTGTATAAACCCATGGGGTAAAGCAACGTGTCAAGCTTTAATTGGAAAAATACAGTGGTACTTATGGCATTCAATGCTTCTATATTTGGTACACGTCCAAACTTTTACGGCTGACAACTATGTACCCTTTATATCAACTTTAATACTATCTTAACTGGTGTGTTGATAAATGCTTTTTACTTATCTTTCCAAGATAATTCCCGCTCATACTTCGGTAACTAATATTGTAACGACCCACTCCGGAAAGGAGGCCGAAACGTCATAATCATGGTGTCATATCAAAGCATAATAAATGCATAAAGTCATAAATGATAACATAGGACAAGGTGGGAAGCCGGAATCAAACATCGGCTCCCAATTATGAGATCAACATGAATAACGTAAAAGAAGTCTAAAGGACGAAACATGTGTCCAAGATAGTATAGCACATCAAAATGTCTGCGATATAAAGAAAGGAAGCTAAATAGGTCACTTCCTAAGCACACACTCTCTCATGCCCAATCTCCCTCTAGATACCTGCCGTATAAGAAAGAGAAAGAAATACGGCTGAGCATAACGCTCAGTGAACGGATATAATAACAATGTAATTAATAAGTATGAATCCTGGATAGTAAATACAAAGTAGCGGAAAGATCAAAAGTGTCATGAGGAAACCTGGAGAATGCGTCATGAAGAATAGGAAATAAACATGTAAAGCATGGTAATACGAAGTAAAGATGTCATGAAATATCATGGATAGTATAAACATAAATAATAAGGAATGCCCACGAGCTCATATAATCATACATGTCATAATAATAATGTCGTGAATACATGCATATAATAGAGGGGCTGCCTCAACATGTAATAGAGGGGTGACCTCTTATAATAATATGGGTGGAGGGATCAGCTCCAATGTGATGGGATGTAGAGCACACACCAACCAATCACCATGAACGTGTAAACATGTAAACTAGGATGCACCCATACGCCCCTGAATAATAATGGCCAAACATGAAATATAATCTGGTAACATGAAAAGGGACGCCGCGTGAAATCACTCTCAACGCGAAAGAGTCGTGACACAGGTGCCTCATGTGTCACGGTCATGGTACCTCCATGACTAGGTGGTAAGTCATGTAAATCATGGTCATGCGTATATATAGCTCGGGCAATAGAATAAGTCTTGAAATCAAACATGTAAAGGATCATGGCAAAAGACATAAAAATGGGGAAGCATAGCAGTTCTGGGGATGAATCATGAAAAGAAAGAATGTCCTTACTGAAAGGACGGAATATCCGTACCGATAGTTCAAAGACGAATACAAAGTATTCAGAATCCGTACCTTATTTGAATGAATGAAAGACCACAAATAGACGGAGATTAATCCAAGGTCACCAACTCTACAAGAATATACTTATAATGTTACTTTTATTAAATTACGATTGACCTCTCAAAAGTTTTCAAAGGTTATATCATTCTATGATGCTTAAATAACTTTACAATTTTCTAGGTAAATTAACATGACTTTCTTGACTTAAAAACTCATTCAAAACATCTTTAAAAATTCAACCAAAAATCACAGGTCACCTATGATATGTCTAATGTGTCCCCATAAAATAAATTTAATCAATTCGAATTTTAAGTGGTCCCTTGACCCTTGTTAATCAAAACAGTCCCAAAACTGACTGGGCAGAAACTTATGAAAAGTTTACGTCTATTTGACCAAGTTAAACCCCTTAATTAATTATAAGAAAAATCACAGAGGTCACACATATTACTTAGTTTAACATATTCAAAAATTAGCCCTCAAATCCTTATGGTGATTTTATTAAAATTCAAACCCTAAAAGTAAAATTTTCGGAGTTGATTTCCAGAACTGACACTTTTTCTTGTAAATTCGAAAAACTGACCTTCCCTACCTCCAATTGACTTGAGGCCGGATTTTTCAGAAAGTATATTCGTTTTGCTACCCTTTAGACTCCAGAAACATAATAAAATCTATTTTTATCATTGAGTTATGATCTGTTGAACACAACCCAAAATTCTGCCTAGTTTTTAATTAAGAAAAACCCAATCAATTTCATGTTCTAATGTTCTTGTTCTTATTAATTATGATCAAAAACATAAAAATTTAATATGCTAACCTTACTAGATGAAGAAGAATGACACCAAGATGAACACGGATCAATACACCAAATAGAAGAAGAACTTTATTACTAGGATCACCCGAATGATTTAAAACTTCTAATCTTAAAATCTTCAAAACAACAATGGAGGATAATTTGACAGAGGAATTTGAGTGAATACTGGATGAGAGAGAGAGTTGGGGACGTGTAGTATTTATAGTGGTGAGGGGATAATCACCAATTAATTGTGCAGACAATTACACACTTGTTTCCAAAAGTATTTACACTCTATTCCTTAATTATCACAACTAAGTCAAATTTACCCTTTTTAGATATACACAATAATTACTTCCAAATTTCTAATGCTTATCTACTAAAAAAAAATCTTTTTTTTTAATTTAAATACTTTATACCAAAATACCATTATTTCCAAAAATCCATAACTTAAGGTTTTTATTTTCAAATTCTTTTCATATACCATAGGTTATATTTCAAAATTAATATTTTGAAATGAAAAACTCAAATTTCAAAAATGCGGGTTTTACAACTCTTCCCCTCTAAAAAAAATTTCGTCCTCGAAATAGAAAACAAAATTTATGGGTTTTACAACTCATAGATTTCCCCGGTAAGGAACCCTGATAAATGAACTCAGGAGCATGAATGTCACCGAATATAACACGACGCGAATGGCAGTCAACCGAAGCACGGTGTACTGCTAACCAGTCTATACCCAGAATCATGTCAAACTCGCACATGTCTAAGGGAAGTGCATTAACTGAACGAATCTTGTCATCAAACTGTAGAGGAAGATCTCCATACACATGGGTAATACGAGCGGAGTCCTTCAGAGGCGTGGATATACATAATACATGATCAAGTAATACGGGTGTCATAGTAAAACATGAGGCAAACGTGGTAGATATCACGGAATGTGTCGCACCCGTATCAAATAAAACAAACACTGCACGACCGAAGATAAATAATGTACTAGTGATTGTACCTGAAGTATTGGCGGCCTGATCCTGTGTAAGTGCAAAGACACGGCCGGATGCATCTGGCTTCTTGTTGGCATGACCAGACGTACCTGCCCCAATGTTCTTCTTGCAATCTCGCTGAAGATGACCAGCCTGGCCGCATTTGAAGCAAGTACCAGAAGCACGACGACACTCTCTGTAGCATCTCGTATTTTACGGTCAACATTTTAACCGAGCTCTAAATTCCATTTCAAATTTTTAAGGAAATTATTATTTTGTTTTTAGCCGTTTCAACGAAAAATCGTCGTTTTAGCTATTTTCGAGTCGTGATTTGAACTTTATCCATTTTAGCGTTCGAGATGTCGACAATTTCATAATTTAGCCATGAGAGCTTATTTTATTTTATTTTTATTAATTTTCATTTTTTATCCGCGTTTGGCCAAAACCGCGTCAAATAGTATTTTTTTTACAATTTTTAATATTTTAACTACGTGTTTTAAAAACAAATATTATGGAATAAATATTTTAGAAAAATAAAAATAAAATATAATTTATAAACATAACATATAAACCAAGCACCCACTTTAATTGTTTTAGGCTCCATCGAAACTAGAAACCAAACACCCCTCTTATCATATTTTTACTCCTACTAAACTCAAAAACAAACACTCCTTTAATTTTATAAAAGATGGGAAGTAATTAAATATATTAATCAATAAATATATATAGCCTTATATCAATTTTTTTTTCCAAATCAAATACACACACAAACACAGTTTATAAATTTTGGGTCTCCCCCTCCCTTCCTCATCTTTGTTCGACACAAACCACCATCACCATCTTCAATCATCCAACAAATCACTCCCTTTTATCCTAAATCAACTATAAACTAAACCCTAATCATTCTTTTCTAGTTAAAATTCACCATACATCAATATTTAAGAAGATATTGATTTTATCAAACTTTTAATCTTTGAGTGTTTGATCTAATTAAAAGCAATAGGATCATCAAGGGTTAGATATTGATGGTGTAAACAAGTTTGATGCAACGAAATCGAGTTTCGGATATTGTTTTGGGGTTGTGTGGTTTTCGGCCAAAGTCATGAAACCATAAGGGTTTATGGTTTAACCACCAACAAGAACAACAAACATTTCTATCAAAATGTCGATGGCATTTGCCGGAAAGTCACGAGGAGGACTGTGTCGAAGATAAGGAGGAAAATAAGAGAGAAATATAATTTAGAGTCATTAATTAGTTTAAGTTTTTATATTTTATTGTAATGTTTTAAATTTTATTTGAATTAAGTATTGTAATGTTGTTTAGTTATTAACAAGCGTGATTGCCCGCGCGATGCTGTGGGGCATTAATTTTTTTTGTGCTGATTTATTTTTTCGGTCTCATGTTTTATACTTTGTTTTTTTTCTTATATGGGCTTATTTGTTGGGCCTTATGTTTAAAGGGTTTTTTTTGTGGCTATTTGGTTTTTTTTATGAGATTTGGGTAAATATGTGTTAAGCATGATTGCTCGCGCGTTGATGCGGGGCGTTAATTTTTTTTTTAATTTATTTATTTTGTGTGGGTTTATTTTTCCGGTCTCATATTAAATAGTTTTTTTTATACGAGGAGGAGTCTGTATGGGTATTTTTTTATTGACATAAATACATATGTACTTTTTATTATTTTTTTTCTTGTTTGTGTCCGAGCAATTTTTTTATTATTTATTTTGTGGGTATTTATTTTTTCGCGTCTCCATGTTTATTGTTTGTTTTTTTATATGGGCTTATGTGTTTGGACTCATGTCGCGGATATTTTTTAATCTGACTATGGACGGTTTGGTTTGAGGTGTGATTTACAGTAATGGATTCAAAGAAATAAAAATTGTTTGGTGTGAGTATATGGGTCTTGGAACAGTGGCTGAAAGGCATACTCCAGGGTTTCCACGAAAGATAATAAAAGGGTCACCTTTTACATATTTTTTCTTCGTTTCTCTATTTATTTTTTCTCCCGCCTTTTTAATCCTCTCTTCAAGTTCCCGCTACTTCTTTTCCCTAAAAAAATCATCATTTATCTCAGTTGGGTTTCCAGTGTCATTATCCATAGGTAACAACCAGCTATCCAAGATTCATACATCCTTGTCAAAATGGTAAGTAATTTATGTTCTTTAGCCTAATTAAAGAGCTATGGTTGTGTCACTTGTTTATCAAGATCTGATATCTAATTATTATCTTTGTACAAATGTAATTGCTTAAATATGATATGGTGGCCACAGAATCCCATGAAATCCACTATAAAAATGTATATAATTTCATGTGTGAGCAACCCACCTAGTTGATGTTATTGCCATTTAGTAAATAATGTGTTAGTTCTTCACTTATTTGTACTATTGTTGTTTGCTTTACATTTTAAACTTATTTTAGAAAAGCTAAGTTGGTGCAATCAGTGGATCATTTGTCCTTTAGTGTGTAATTCATTTTAGAAACAATATGGTACTTTACTTCATTAATGAGATATACTCATATCTTTTTTAAAGTAGCCCATTAAAATAGAGATGCATAGGGTCTTAATACATCTTTCTTATGTATACGAGGAAGAAAGCTAAATTAAACAACTATGCTGAGATTATATTCATTTGTTGGATTCTCTAATAGAACAAACACCTCATGTTTGATAGTTAATCGTGTGTGTCTATAAGTTCTTAATGTTTTATTGTTGAATTGTTTTATCGTACGAATAGTGTTTCACTTGCAATGTAAATTATAAATTTTTTACTAATTCTGGAAAACTTTGTCATTTGTATATGCGTTTAGGTGACACAATGAGTTTCCAGGCCCTGTCCAGTGCATCCATGGGCCGTTTATCAGTCACCTTACTATGGACGTATCGCCTTCAACAACTATCAGTCAGCTTCCTGTTGTGCATCCTCATCGGCTTATACTCCTACTACAAACGCTCCGCCTACTTATCAATTTGCTCCTGCACATCCTGCGTCACATTTTCAGTTTGCTCCTACGACGAATCCTCTACCAGCTTATCAGTATGCGTATACCACTCATCACTCACCAAGTCACCAGTCTAGTCCTACCACACATTCGACACTGTGAGTTTCTTTAATTGTCAGCCTTGAATTATCACATCTACTACATTATGTTTTTTTTAGTATTATATGGATTTATATTGTAAGCATTACTTGTATTGTTATTTCTGAATTTATCTCATTTGATTTGACTATATGTTTTTATTGACAGTCCTCGTGGTCGTGGTAAAAATAAATGTTTTTGGGAAGAAAGTAGAGAGAGTTTCCAACTTGATGTTCTACAAGATATGGCAAATGATCCATCTTGGAAAACCGATAATGGTTTCAGAAGCAACTACCTTGGTGAGGTGCATAGGAGGATTCTCGCTAAAAGGCCAGATTTTGCGAAGATTGTTTCACCTCATATCGAGTCAAAGGTCAAATGGTTGAAGACCAAGTTTCATGTCATCAATGACATGTTGAAACAAAGCGGGTGTTCATGGAATGACGTCGAAAAAAAGGTTGCGTGTGAAAAGCAGTGGTTTGACAATTATTGTAAGGTAAAATGATTAAGCAATAGGCTTTTTATAATATACATTTGACGGAGAATATAGGTGGCATGGACGAGTGTCTATATGGCATTTAAAGCTTTAGCTTTTTGCAAGATAAAAATGGCATTTGATATAATTCATTAATTACAACCTTTAGTAGTTTATATTTATACATTTTTAAGCACCTGGTGAAAGTTTTTTTTATAGCATTATGTTAAAAAACTATAATCCTTATTGTCATATAACTACTGGTATGTTACAATTATAATTTTGCATAATCAAAGTTTGTATTGTTTTTGTTATTGTGTTATTTTTTTGTTATTGTCAACAGAATCACAAAGAAGCGAAAGGGTTGTGGGATGTTCCATTCCCATATTTCAACAAACTTGAATTGGTGTATGGAAAGGATATCCTCAAGTAAAACTTACAAAGGCAGAACTTCACATTTTGGGGAAACTTGCTCTTCGAATGATTAGATTGTAATAGTTATGTACTCTTTTGTTCTCTTGGTCATGTCCTTCCTCGAGTAATTATGTACCATGATGTAAACAATATATGTTTAAACCCGGGTGTTGTATGTAACCGGGTTATATTTTGTATCCATATCAGTATATGCTAATCTTAACCTTTAAAATATCTTATCTTGATTCGCATTGCTTGTTGTGTGTAATTTGTTCATCTCTGTGACATAAAGTTTTGGCCAATCAAATTTATTCCATTTTTATGAACTCTGTAATTGTATCTTTTCAAATCAGTATAGTTTTGGGTACAAAGTGTTGTATGTCACTTGGTTATATTTTGTATCCAAATAAATATATGTCAAATCCTTTCAAATCACATTTCATAAAACAAACAACATTTTATACTATCAGACTTTTAATTTTTCTCTCTCTACCTACTTTTTCTTTACAATTCATTATTTATATGGGCTTATGTGTTTTGTTTCATGTCGCGGATATTTTTTGATCTGAGTAAATAAGTACTTTTGTAAATTTTTTTCTATTTTATGCCGAGCAATTTTTTTTTTAAGTTGCCTAATTAATAAAAAAAAAACCAAAAAAAAAAGTGTCAAATAGACCGGCCCAAAGTGGGAGCCCATTGGGCCGGGCACTGTAGCACGCATGCCAAAACGGCAGCGTTTCTTTCCAATCATAGTATATGTATATAATATAATGAAAATATAATTTTAATGCTTTAAAAAAATGAAAATGAAAAGAAAAGTCTGACTACCAAGAAACCGACCGTGAGACTAAGGTGCTGTTTGTTTATTAAGAGGCTCTGAATCTGAATCTGATTTGCACATCTGAATCTGAATATTCGGTAGAAAAGTTTGAATCTGATTCCCATCTTAATCTGAATAAGTGGTCGAGAAGTCTGAATCTGAATGAAATAAAACTGTTTGTTTTGGTAAAAATGTATAGATATGTTAAACAATAGTTTTTAAAATTTAAATATAAAATGATTGAATTCGCACAAAAAATAAAATTTATTAAATAAAAAAAACAAATTTTATAATATAATCAATTTAAATTTAAATTATTTAAAAAAACATGCATTAAACAATATATAAATGACTTCAAAACCGTATCATTCAATTTGAACAAAATATAAATTGGCACATGTCATCTTATACATTCTTTATATAACAAAACATATGCAATTATTCTAGATTTAGGTTCATTTGGATACAAAGTTTTTTGTTGATACCAGGGGATCAATCTTCACCCTTCATCTTCATCTTAATCTAATGGATAAGATTAAATCAAAAATTATTTTCAACCTTTTTTTTCAAATCTTAATATCTCTCAAACCGTTAATCGTCAAGCGAAAAAAAATATACCATCACGATGAGCATTTAATTATCTTTCTATAGATATTCACTTTGATATACTATCGACAAAAAAAATCAAGTTTTTTTCACTTTTTTCACTTTTTTTCACATTTTTTTCACGTTTTTTTCACATTTTTTCACGGTTTTTTCACTTTTTTCCACGTTTTTTTCACGTTTTCTCACTTTGATATACTTTCGACAAAAAAAAAATTCCGTTTTTTTCACATTTTTTTCGACTTTTTCTCATTGAAACTTGCATGAGAATCATATATGATATTTAGATTTACTGTTAAATCATATATGATGTTAGTGTTAAATCATATATGATTGTGTTATGTCATATATGATATTAGTGTTATGTCATATATGATATTTAATTTTTAGTGTTAATTATCATATATGATATTAGTGTTATATTCACATATATGATTTTTTTGCAATATTTATTCAACAACGGAAAAAAACGAGAAAAACAACGTGAAAAACGGAAAAACTGAAGAAAAAAAATATTCTGTAGAAAAGTCTGAATCTGATTCCCATCTTAATCTGAATAAGTGGTCGAGAAGTCTGAATCTGAATGAAATAAAACTGTTTGTTTTGGTAAAAATGTATAGATATGTTAAACAATAGTTTTTAAAATTTAAATATAAAATGATTGAATTCGCACAAAAAATAAAATTTATTAAATAAAAAAAACAAATTTTATAATATAATCAATTTAAATTTAAATTATTTAAAAAAACATGCATTAAACAATATATAAAATGACTCGAGAACCGAATACCTACAATTTGAACAAAATATAAAATACACATATCATCTTATCATTATTTATATAACAAAAATATGCAATCATTCTATTTAATACTTTTAATACAAAAGATAAAAGTGAAAAAAAATCAAAAAATAAAATAAAATAAATAACAGCAAAGTAGAAAATAAATGAAGAAAAAAAAGAAAAAAAAAACATTAAGAGGTGTTAAAACACCCCTTTCACATCTAGTTCAGTAAGAGGTTTATGCCTCTTATTACCTCTTAATGGCCAGAAAAAAAAAACGCTTTTAACAGTGTTTGCCTCTTACTGCTTCTGAATGACATGAAAAAAACAAACAGTCTTAATGACCCAAATGTCTAACCGCGTCTGAATGAGTCAGATTAAGATGCTGTCAAGAGGTATTTTAGAAAAAAACAAACACCACCTAAGATACAGCAATCCATTAAAGAAAGTCTGACTACCAAGAAATCCGTATAGTCATGAATGCCGGCGTGTCATGGCATTTACTGCTAGTGGTTGACGAAGAAGTTAAAATTAAAACTAAAGGCGCCTTAAATGCACCATGTGGACGCGTTGAATAGCAAAAGGTTCATGAGGTGAAAACCATTGAATGCATTGGAGATGCTTAAATGATTTTAGTTACCAAAAAGGTTGTTATATACGGAAATGAACCATTGTTATACAAAAATATAATCGATTTTTACCATGAAATGATGACTTGATTTAAACAAAACGACTATTTTGGACTAAGATTGAAACCATTAAAACAAACGTTTTAGTTGATAAAGAAAAGCAACTTCTAAATTATTGGATTATATCTAGACAATAACAAAATGACACAAAGTTTGGATTTGAAATGAAAACTGCAAAACAAGATCCGAAGTACAAATGTCTAGCTCAACAGAAAAATACAAATAACCTTGACCCTATCTCTTATTTTAAACCCTCTATAAATTGACTCATTTTGGGACATAGAAGGGAGTTGCATCAAATGGCTTCCCATCCCATATTAACAGTTCTTGAACAGTCCCATGTATCGCCACCACCAGCCACCGTCTCCGATAGATCGTTACCACTTACTTATTTCGACTTCTTATGGCTACGTGAACCTCCCGTACACTATGTTTTCTTCTATGAGTTCCCACTCACCAAAACTCAGTTCGTTGAAACTATAGTCCCATCTCTTAAACAATCTTTATCTATCACTCTTCAACATTTTTTCCCTTTTGTAGCTAAGTTGGTTTTATTTCCTCCTAAAAAGCCCGAAATCCGTTATGTCGAAGGTGATTCTGTCAAGGTTACATTTGCAGAATGTAACCTTGATTTTGATGATCTCACTGGAAATCATCCTAGAGATTGTGACAAGTTTTACGATCTTATACCTCAACTAGGCCAGCCTGTTAAAACATCGGACAACATCAAGATCCCGGTTTTTGCTGTTCAAGTGACCTTTTTTCCGAACCGTGGCTTCTCTATTGGTTTGACCAATCACCATACGCTCGGTGATGCTAGCACTCGGTTTATTTTCTTAAAGGCGTGGACATCGATAGCTAAATCTGGTAATGATGAGTCATTTCTAACTAATGGAACTTTACCATTATATGACAGGTTGGCTGAAAACACAAAATTAGGTGAAAGTTATCTAAAGTTTGCTGCTAAGTATGATACTATTACAGAAAATTACGCACTTAAAACCCTATCTGGACCGACAGATGAAGTTAGGGCCACGTTTGTCTTGACTAGAAATGTCTTGAATCAGTTGAAGAAAAGTGTGTTAACAGAACTTCCAACCATAGCATATGCATCATCTTTTACGGTCGCATGTGCTTACGTGTGGAATTGTCTCGCAACAGCATCGCACGATGATGGACGACAAATGTTCGGTTTCTCCATCGATTGTAGAGGACGCATTAATCCCCCGGTCCCAGCAAACTACTTTGGCAACTGTCTTAGCGGATTTTTTGTGATGGAAAAGACTACTATGTTAACGGGAAAAGAAGGATTCGTTAATGCTTCAAAATTGCTTGGCGAAGCACTACATAAGACATTGACAAATAAAAATGGTCCAATGCTCGATTTAGATTCGGTAAGCGAATTCTTCGCAGATGGGATGCCATCAACTAATATGATTGGTGTCGCTGGAACACCAAAGCTCAAATCTTACGACATAGATTTTGGATGGGGAAAACCTAAAAAAGTTGAAACAATTTCGCTAGATTTTAATGGGTCGATATCTATGAACGCTTGCAAAGAATCGAGCGACGATCTGGAGATTGGTGTTGTTCTTCCGGCTAATGAGATGGATATTTTTGTTCGCACATTTCAAGATGGATCACAATCATACATTTAGAATCCATTGAATGGTTGGCTTGTCCTTATCTGATTGACCAATGATGTTGTTTTCATTTTAAGATTTTTCATATAATATTAGTACATTCAAAGAACCTTATCTTTTGCTATTTCTGTATTTGTGTAATATAAGTTATCGTAATCGTCCACGAGTTTTTGAACGAGAATT
>BQNB010025468.1:28381-59604 GCA_026074375.1 Tanacetum coccineum | reverse complement strand
CCAGTTGAATGATAAATGAAAACATAATCAAGCCATAAACAGGTATGAAGTGATACACATAATTAACATGCAACGAAAGAGTAATCGACCGACATAAACAGATCAAAACATCAAATTATCATAAACATGGCTAATACCTATACGTATTAGCCCATAGTCATTGTAACAATACACAGTATCACATACGAATGATTAAGGTAAAGAAAACGTTACCCTAACCGAACGCTTATAGTGGAGTATAATGATTACAAGAGTTTTCCTATTGAATTGATGCACTTGCAGGACCTTCTTGGCTTCTAAAATCATATGAGAATCGTACTTGGTGGTTAAAAGCTTCTATTGCATACTGAAATCATATGAGAATCGTTAATACTTCAATTTACTAGTATTCTAGTTATCTATGTTAGTCCTAATTAATTCTAATTAAACCTAAACTAACACAAAGAGGGGGGTTTCAGCCTGAAAGACTAGCACGAGTTTTGTTTAATCTAAACTAGATAAGACAATTAACACACACAAGTACATAAACAAACGATAAAGAAGCGATCAAGCACTTATGTAAGGAAAACATATTAACCAAGTTTAATTAAATAAGATGTATGAATTGTTTATTCGTGCAACGATTGTACTACATTTGTTAGTGTTATATCATTCTTAAGCTAGGTGGTACTTATCCTTAAACTCTAGGTTTATATTACGGTCGATCCTGTCACAATCAACCAAACCCGCATAAAGCTTACGCTGTTAATTATAATCTATCTAGGTGACAATATTGGTATCAATATTAAAACCTAGCTCAACGAGGCTTTACCAACTTATTGCTTAATGGTTATCTATATACTTGTAGTCTACAATCCACTAAACTACCCACAGGAAACAAAACGTTATTTGTAATCCTAAGATACCTTAGTCTACCATTCACTTAACCAAAAGCTCGAACCAGGAGTTTATTTGTAATCTTATTGATCCAGGTATATAGATAAATTGTATGTAGTATCTATCCTATACTCTAGTTTATAACCCAAATAACGATTAAGCTACAACGCTTTATTTGTAATCCTAGATCCAATTGAATGATAAATGAAAACATAATCAAGCCATAAACAGGTATGAAGTGATAAACATAATTAACATGCAATGAAAGAGTAATCGATCGACATAAACAAATCAAAACATCAAATTATCATAAACATGGCTAATACCTATACGTATTAGCCCATAGTCATTGTAACAATACACAGTATCACAGACGAATGATTAAGGTAAAGAAAACGTTACGCTAACCGAACGCTTATAGCGGAGTATAATGATTACAAGAGTTTTCCTATTGAATTGATGCACTTGCAGGACCTTTTTGGCTTCTAAAATCATCTGAGAATCGTACTTGGTAGTTAAAAGCTTCTATTGCATACTAAAAACCGAATGCTAGGTTTTCTATTTATAGGCTCTGAAATCATGTCGATACGCCGTATTGGAGGGGTCCGATACGACGTATTGGGGTTATTTAACGTGGGCTCCACGAATATAATATTCTGAAATAATCTTCAACCGCCACTCAATACGGTGTATTGAGGTTTTAGGATACGACGTATTCAGACTAAAACGCGTTTGTCTTGAGTGTTGACCAAAGTTTTATATACGATGTATCTGCTGATGTGGATACGGCGTATTCTTTAAAGTCAGGCAATGGCCTTGAATTCATCTAAGTCTTAGGATACGGAGTATTTGTCTAGAATGATACGGAGTATTCTTCAGATTTAGTAGACTTTCTCGAACTTCTTCATTTATGCTCTAAAACACGTTTTTTTCTCCATCTTTTGCCAATTGCTCGATAATAACTGAAATTATAAAGATAAGCAATTATATATCAAATCTTATATAAAATAATGCAATGTGAGCAATATAGATGGGATAAATAATGCTAATAAATAGACGTTATTTGATGTCATCACATAGGTCCATATCATCCTCAACATAAATCTCCCATGTTGCATCCTCAACAGAATCACCACTCCAACTGGTGAATTCTTGAGCTTTCCTAATCTTTTCTCCATAAATGGCAACTGATGTCTTAATTATCAGCCCAATTGTGTCACAAACTGGCAAAGCGCCACTAGCTGCCACTGAATGAGTATATTTTTTAAGCTGGGATACATGAAAAACATTATGGATTTGACTTGAAGCAGGCAACTCCAACTCATAAGCAATATATCCTACTTTCTTAATAATCTGAAATGGCCAATAGTACTTAGATGACAACTTATTGTCAGATTTTTTCCTTATAGTAACTTGTATGTGTGGATGTAACTTTACATAGACCCACATGCCTACCTCAAACTGTCTATTAGTTTTGTGTTTGTTTGCCAGATTTCTCATCCTATCCTGAGCTATTTGGAGGTGAACTTAAGCTGTTGGATAGTTTGCTCTCTTGCTTGCATAGACCTATCAACAAATTCCACAACGCTATCTCTACTCACATAAGGAACACAAGTAGGTGGTTTACCATAAACTGCCTCAAAAGGAGTGGTATGGGTAGAAGAGTGAGAATTAGTATTATATCAATACTTTGCCAATGATAACCACTGCATCGATTCTTTATGCTTATCCCCATTCATGCATCTAAGATAGCACTTCAAACATATATTCACAACTTCAGTCTACCCATCTGATTGAGGATGATAAGCAATTGACATTTGCAAATTGACTTTAAGGACTTTGAACAAGGATTTCCAAAAGTGATTGAGAAAGAATTTATCCCTATCACTGATAATAAAATAAGGCATACCATGAAGCTTAAACACATTGTCCATAAAGACATGAGAAACTGTGTTAGCCATAAAGGGATGATGCATTGCCATAAAGTGTTCATACTTACTCTATCTATTAACCATTACAAAGATGATTGTCTTGCCCTGTGAACTAGGTAGACCTTCTATGAAATCCATAGAAATAGAAATAGTAGAAGGAATAGGAAATGGTTGTATAAAACCTGGATAGGCACTAAGATCAGGCTTGTTTCTTTGACATACATCATAGTTTCTTATCTGACTTTTGAACCATTTCCTCATGCCTTTCCAATAGACCATAGACTTCAAGTTCTGCAAAGTAACACTCACCCCAAAATGCCCCCCTATGGAGTTGGCACGAGCATAAGTAAAAAGGTAGTCTTTAAGCCGTGGATCATCACCAACAACCAATTTGCCCATTCTATTAGCTTGCTAGATAAATTTTGAAGGAGTGTTTGGATTAACATGTAACTTTTGAATCAATTTCTGCAATGACTCATCCTTTTGCCAACCGTCTTGAATTCTCTTAAGTAAATCAGTAGAAACATTTATAACTGCAAGTGCATTGAATTATGGGTCATTGGAACATCTTGAAAGTGCATTAACAGCTCTATTTTCAGCTCCCTTTTTATAAGAGATCTCCTAATCAAAACCAAGAAGCTTAGGTAACCATTTACTTTAAAAAGGTGTGGTTAACCTTTGATCTAACAAATACTTTAAACTAAAATGGTATTTTTTGATTTTAAAGTATTTGTCCAACAAGTATCCTCTCTACCTATCCAAAGCTATCATAACTACCAAAAATTCATTTTCATAAGTGGAAAAGGATTGATGTATAGAACACAAAGCTTTAATGAGGTAAGTAATAGGATGACCATCTTGGTGTAGAAAAACTCCTATTTCACAACCCGAAGCATCAGTTTCTACCACAAATTCGTTCTCAAAGTTTGGCAAAGCTAGTACTGGTATGGTCATCATTGATTGTTTAAGCTGATTGAAGAAAGACTCAACTTCTTTTAACCAATCAAAACCATTCTTTTTTAGTAGCTTGGTAAGTGGTTGATTGATAAGAGCATAGTGTTTGATAAACCTATTATAATAACCGGTGAGTCCTCAAAAAACCTCTGAGTTGCTTGAGAGTAGTGGGAATAGGCCAAGAGTTCATTGCTTGAATTTGTAAAGGATCAATTGCTACTCCTTGTGAAGACATTACATGTCCTAAATACTCCACTTGAGGTGCCAAAAAAGTACACTCACTATGCTTAGCATACAATGCATGAGCCCTCATAACCTCTAATACTTGTTGTAAATGTTGCAAATGCTCTGACTCATTATGGCTGTAGATCAGAATGTCATAAAAAAGATAAGGACAAACTTCCTTAGAAAGGGCTTAAACATCTGATTCATCAAAGATTGAAATGTGGAGGGAGCATTGGTAAGACCAAAGGGCATAACTAAGAACTCATAATCCCCTTGGTGTGTTCTGAAAGCTATCTTGTAAATATCTTCTTCTTTCATTCTTATTTGATGATAGCCATACCTTAAGTCCAATTTAGAAAAAACTTAAGCACCACAAAGTTCATCAATAATTCATCCACCACATGAATAGGTAACTTGTCTTTAACAATGAAGTTATTGAGTTTCATGTAGTCTACACACATTCCACAAGTCCCATCTTTCTTCTTAACCATAACAATAAGGGAAGAAAAAGGGCTTTGACTCTATTTTATAACACCAACTTCCAATAATTTTTTAACCATGTGTTCCACAGCATCCTTTTGATTATGTGATAATCTATATGGTCTCATAGTGGCTGAAAGAGTGTTTGGAAGAAGGTTTATAGCATGATCATAATTCCTTTGGGGAGGTAACTCTGTAGGCATCTCAAAGACATCAACATAAGTGTCCAAAAGGTGTTGCATAGGTAATTTGGAAGTGGATATATATGTTGTTTCGCCCTACACTTGCATCATCTAAGCAGGATAAACACAAACTATCATAGAAGCCAACTGAGCCTGTTTCCATTGAACTTATGTGATAATTTGTTTGCCTTGAATCCACTGCAAACTACCATTCTGAGAGCATTCTGAGAGCCCCTTAACACAATCCTCTTGCCATTATGATTAAACTTCATAGTTAAGTCCTTGAAATTACAGTTGATGTCTCCAATAATAGACAATCATTGAATTCCCAAGACCATATCACATCCTCTCAATGGTAGTAACATACAATCATCCTCATATTCATAACCTTGCAAAGTTCACTTAAACTATTTACATTCAAAAGAACTGATCATCTTATTTCCATTGGCCACATCTACTCTTAAAGGTGTTGTAGTAGTGAGCTTACATGGCAACATAACCTTTCACCCTCATTGTTGTGAAGAAGTCGTGCAAGGCAATTATGAGTACTGCCAAAATCAATTAAGATGTGAAAAAGTTGTTTGCCAGCATAACCTTGCACTTTAATTGTTTGAAAGGTGTTCACCCCAGACAAATCATTAATGGAAATTTAAGGAAAACTTTCAGTGTACATATGCCTTATTGTCCTCCCTTATGTCTCCATTATCAATCACCTCTACCTCTTCTTCACATTCATCAACACTGACTTCCAAAGAGTACATCTAACCAAGACAATTGTGTCCAAGAGTATACCTTTGTTCACAATAGAAACACAACCCTTTTGCTCTTTTTTCCTCTAATTCCTTTTGTGTCAACTGTTTTCTAAAGATACTTTTCACATTCTTATTAGTGCTATTATTAGAAGAACTGGGTAAATGCAATAGTGTCTTAAGTATAATGGAAATAGCAGGAGTAACATTTGAATTGTACCTACTTGCATAACTACTATTATTAGACCTTTGACTAACAAATTGAGACACTAGTTTGGTTTTAATCAAAGCTAATGTGGCTTCTTGCATTCTTGCCAAACAAAAGGTATCTTTGAATGTAGTAGGCTTAAACATTCTCACCGACATGCTAATTTCACTCTTAAGACCACTAATGAACAGACTAACTGCATAAAATTCAACCAATTCTCGCCTATTTAATAATACTTCAAACTGTTCTTGATACACTTTCACTTCACCATCATGTTTTAAATTCTTGATCTCTACCATATGATCTTCAAACACATTGCTAAATCTAGCAGCTATTTCTTTTTCATACACATTCTTACCATGAATCTTAACAAACTGTTTATGCCATTCAAGTGCCTTATCATAAAGGTGCATAGAAACTAACCTGACTTTTTGATCCTCATTCACAATATCAATAAAAAAGAATTGTTGCATCGTGACACGCATAAACATCTTCTCCACTAAATTTGGGAAAGTCAACCTTAGTCAACCTCTCATAACCACCTTCCGTGTTACTTGTTCCTTCACCATTACCAAGTCTACATGCAAAGTTCTGGAACATTAATAAGCCTTCAATTTTAAAAGTCATATTGGATTGAATGGTGGTCAACGTTGCGTTGATTGGAGCATTGGCTTCTTGAACAACTTCCATGACTGCATTTCTTAAAGCATCACGAAGAATACGAGGTTCTGAATTCCATGGAAATTTTTTTGAGGGAATTTATGATGTTTCTTGAGTTGTAAATAAATTATGAGTGGGTGATTAGAATTTATAGGATAACAAATTCTTAACAGAATATGATTAAAATGTATCTGGCCAGGAAAGTGCTATAGATACCAATTGATATGAACAATATAGAAATCACTTAAGAAATGAAGATTGGCCCGTTCTTCAGTTAGATTTCAAGAAAATAAGAATTGAAACTGAAAGAAGAATTGCACGAAGGTATTTGTTATAGATTGATGAATTGAATGATTATTTACCGAACGATTACAAGAGGGAATGAGTTTACAATGACAAAAAAACATGAATGGAAATGAATAAAGTGGTGGGTATTATACAAAATGAACATGTTTTCCGCCTAAAATCAATAACAACTTTTCAACCATAGCATGTGACTCATGTTAGTTAATAAGGCCCAAAGTTTGAGAGGGGGTGTTAGTTAATAAGGCCCAGTTGGCTCATAGTAGTCTAGGCCCGTTTAGCTTTTAGAGTTCTGCCATTTGTTTGTCTTATAAATACTAATTGTATTATTTTTGTTTATCTATTCAATTCGATAAAGCTTTGCATTATATCTCTTTAGTTTCTACATGGTATCAAGAGCTTAGGTTCAAGTTGCTATATATTGTCATCCTCCGGTCGTCAACTAATTGTTGATGATCCAGAGGGATCCTGTTTACTGTTTGTTGTTTGCTGTTGTGGATCGGATCTCATTTATTGTTCGTTGTTTGCTGTTGTGGATCTGTTGCTCTTGTGGATCAAGAGTCAAATATGAAGAAAAAAAAGAAAAAAAAGGTTGTTTGCTATGTCTTGTTGCCTCTTTTGATGTAGTTTGAATCAAAGAAACCATAATTGGTTAATTTTGATTGGTAAATTGAGTCAGTGGGGATCTCATAGAATTAATTAGTATTGGTGTTTGTGATAGGTTATCACAAGTTGACTATTAATTCAACTTGGTGAGCATGTTTTTGTTTTAGATCAGTTTATTTTCGGTAAATTAGAATGCTCAAAATAATTTCTTTGTAATTCATTATGTTCGAGTAATTAAGGTTTGGTTTCGATTTGATACATTATCTTCAAGTTCGGATCATCGTGTTTACTGTTGGTTAGGCGTAGGATTCGTTTTATCTGATATTGACGGTGTTAATCGTCTGATATTGGAATTTGTATTTGATTGGTATTGGATTGATATCGGTATCGAATGGTTCCAGTTGTCTGGTTATGTTGGTTACATCTGGTTGGTTTCGTCTGGTTTGGCCTGGTTATGCATCAGATATTGTCTGGTTTTGTCTCGTTGGTCTGGATGGTTCTGTAATCTAGATCTGATGTCTGAATATGCTGTTGAATCTGAATATGTTGTTGAATCTGCTGTTTGTCTGAATCTGCTGTCTGTCCGAATCTGCTGCTGTCTGCCTGTTATGCTTTCGTTCATCTCCGTATTTATGTATTCTGTGCTATGTACCTGTTTGAATCTACTGGTGCTGTCTGCCTGTTCTGCTCTCGTTTATCTTCGTATTTGCGTGATTCTGTGCTATGCACCGGTCTAGATCTGTCTGAATCTGCATATGTCTGAATCTGCATCTATCTGGATCTGCATCTATCTGGATCTGCATCTGTCTGAATCTGCACATGTTTGGATTGCATCGGAATGAGACTCTGTCTAACACCGGGTCTGCACTCTTGGATACTCCGTTTTTCATTTGCTTTTCAGTTTTAGTTTAGTTTTTTGTTTGACAAACTCTCAATGTTTACAACATTATGAGTTTGAGAGGGGGTGTTACTTAATAAGGCCCAAAGTTTGAGAGGGGGTGTTAGTTAATAAGGCCTATTTGGCTCGTAGTAGTGCCCGTTTAGCTTTTAGGGTTCCACCATTTGTTTGTCTTATAAATACTCATCATATTCTTTTTGTTTATCTATTCAATTCAATAAAGCTTTGCATTACATGTATTTAGTTTCTACAACTCATACGTGGTGTTGACCTGGTGTTGACTTAGCGTGTATCACCACGACGATGTTCGGTCTTTATGTTAATCAGATATCCACTCTATACCACCTACACATTTTTCATTTTACATGAATTAGTGATTACATCAATTGCTTTTTCTTAACTCTTATAATACGTCAACCGTAGCCGTCGCAGTCTTTGTCCTGCATCACCGGTTAGGCGCTGCTGAATCCGGTTGTGGGATTGGGTTTGATTCGTGTAGTGCTCAGGTTGTGATCTAAGAGATGATTGGCACGTTCAAAAGACTAGCGTGGATACTGATATGATGATGAAGATGAATTAATATGACAAATAGTTTTTGGTGAGTGAGAGTGTCACAGAATAGCCATGATGAAGATGAATTATTATTGAAACAAAGACATAATTTTCTTTTGTGTGTCTGGATATAAAAAAATAACAAATGTGATGTTTGGTATTACTTGTTTCACAATCTGATGGATTTAATTATTTAATGGTTGTGATGAGATATTAAATTATATGTTTGTTGATGGGTTTGTCTTCATGATGAGATTATAATCAACAAACATATTATTATCAATTCTATCTGCATGACATTCGAAATTAGTGGTGCATTAGAGATGTTGGTGGTGATAAATTGGTGATGTTGTGTAAGAAAAAATTTATGATCACAGAAATCTAAGAGTCGTGTAAACACTTTCAGATTGAAGTATTTCGATGGTTCTATCGAAATCTTAAATCGGATAAAACTCAGATTAGAATCGAGAATATGTTTTTTTGATGTTATGAAACCGAACCAGAGATAGATGAGGAATATATGACCAACTAAACTGAATATTCGGTTGTAACTGCCATAGCAGTTATTTAACCACCGAATCATATAAATCAACGGGCAAAATTAAGTCCATAATTCTGAGAATTTTATTTTCAAGTGCGTTTTTAACATAGCACTTTATACCGCCCCTTGGACCCTGCTACCAGGGGCGCTGCCCCCGAACCCCCGTGATTCGGGGCTTCGCCCCCGAATGATAATCATAATAACGTCATACAAGTGTGCACTCCGCACAACCCTAACTTGTTGAAGATTTATCACGATTACACATTGGTCAACTAAGTTAATCCATTACACTTAAATCATATTGGTGATGCAAAATCACCAACATGTTGGTGGTACAGTGAAGATGTTGGTGGAGATTGTAAACGACGAAGATATGAGAAGTTCGGTGTTACAGGGTGTTTGGACAAGAAAGACAAAAAAAACAAAAAGAACCCTTGCAACTAACAAAATTTTTAGTGGGTGTTTGCAAAATAGGATCAAATGCGCATTTAACGATAAAGTTTGGGACCAAAAGTGCTAACATACAATAAATATGACTAAATACGAGAATCGGTTAGTCTTTGGGGACCAAGGGTGTAATTTATCCTAAACTTTTAAAGTTTAACTATAGTGGGCTATCTGATGATTAGTACTCCATATTATTTTTTTCGTGGACTTATGGTGTGATTGGACTTCTTCAGGGATTGGGATTATGATTTCGGTTATAAATATGAAATGTCAGTTAAGGTTTATATTTTTTTAACGAATATACACGATTCAAGGTTTAGAGTTTCTTCTTGACTAGTGATCGTATCATGGCAACATGTTCGTACGATTTTTTGCTCCAACATCCAAACAATTTAGTTATCGAAATCCTGTTATGGAGAAACTCCCCTTCCAGAAAGTCACAAACTATGACAGTGCCTGACCGTAAATACCTTAAAAAGTCCGTTGATGACGAGTCGTTTGGTGCAATTTCTAGGGTGGAATGCACAATGAATAACGGGTCAGTAGCGATGGATAGAATATTTGATGCATATGGTAAACTTTTGAATGATGATCATGTTGGGAAACCTGCACACTTTTATTAGTATAAATCGAATAACATTAACAAGTAAATTAATCGAAAGAATTAACAGATAATTAAAGCAGGAAAGGAACGAGGCTCGTGTTTAACACGATTCCCTTAAAACAGATTCGCCGTCTGTTTCCCAGGGTACAACGTCCAAAGCTGTTGTACAGCAGAACCTGACAAACTTGCTTGAAAAATCACGGAAGCAGTCGTACATTTCTGATCGAAAGGATGGCTGGAACTTGGTTTCTATGGAGCTGCATATTTAGTTGTGTCTAAAACGAATGAGACTAGACAGTCCTGCATAGGATAGGTAGGTGTGACCCTTTGAACCTTACCTTGTAAGATTCACTTAGTCTCCTAGATCTTAGTAGACGCGATGTCTTTGAACTCAACATCTATTTACGTAGACGACAATACACACTCACACAAGACTCTCCTTGACCTTGTAAAGTCCTCATAGTCGTACTCGTTATGGTCATAAACACTAGCCTGGTTCTGCAAGAGCTCTTAGGAATTATGGCCCCTAAAATTCCCTTTGAAGCGATCCCACTTCTCTCTCACATAGGTGATTTCATCATGAATCATTAAAAACATATGTTTGTGATTTCATCTTGAATCATTATGCTTTGTGATTTCATCCCGAATCATTAAAGCCATATGTTTAACCTCAACAAGTCACATTTGTTATAGGAATGGACTAGGATGTTACAATTTTAATTGTTGTTCCACGTGCTCACTTTGTGACACGATTCTCATTCATCGTAAACTCTACTTTGGACATATTTAGCTCGTTGCGAAGCTCTCAATTAGAGGAGTACACAAAAGCCCCCACTCTAATACAAAGTATTTAACATCTACATATGTTATTAAATGGTGTCCAAAGTTTGCAAAACCTCCACTTTGCAAAACCATAATTTTCAACAATCCCCCACATGAATGGAGATCGGTCGAAAACACCCGAAAATTTTGGCAAAATTTATGCGGTTAAGTCTTGCATAGGATAGGTAGGTGTGACCCTTTGAACCTTCCCTTGTGAGATGCACTTAGTCTCCTAGGTCTGAGTAGACGCGATGTCCTTGAACTCAACACCCGTTTATGTAGACGACAATACACACTCACACAGGACTCTTCCTGACCTTGTCAAGTCCTTATAGTCATGCCCGTCATGGTCATGAGCACTTGCATGGTTCTGCAAGAGCTCTTAGAATTGGCCCCCAAAATTCACTTCGAATCCGACCCCAATCTCTTACTAGGTGATTTCATCTTGATTCATTGAAACATATACTTTCAGATTTCATCTTGATTCTATATGCTTTATGATTTCATTCATGAAACATTAAGCCATATGTTTGACCTTCGCAAAACAAGTCACATTGTTATAGGAATGGGCTGCTAGGATGGTTACAAGATAAGTAACTCCCCCACATTGAGTGAACTTCCCCCACTCTTTCTATGTTTGGTTGTCCTTTGAAACCTTGATCTTGGGATCTCCAGTCAATAGGTTAGGTATTCCTTTTAGAAACTCATTCCTTAAGGGCTATGGTCTCATTCCTTTAGGTACGACGAACTTACTAACTAACTCAGTTTGCTTAAGCCTTTTGTAATGGAATCCGCGATGTTATCATTTGACGCCACATAGTCCAATTGAGAGAACTCCAGTTGAGTAGTAGTTGTAGTTCAAGTTAGTCGACGTCGGATTTTGTCTGGACTTTCCATTATACATTGTAATTTTAGCTCTTCCCTAGGGGGCCGATTTACTGTCCAATGTATTCTAAGGCAGTTACCGGTTTAGGCCACCTTGGTATGTTCTCTACGAATTGACGTATGCCTTTCAACCTCTTCTGCGCATTTATTTGCGCGATTAAATTCTGATTCATCGTGGACTTGCTATATCAGGTTTGCTTGGTAGACTTCCATGATATAGCGGCCTCCTCTAGTGTAACACATATTACCACTAGTCCATCTAGATATCATTATGTCAGATATCAATTTGCATCACTGTAATCCTCGATAATAGAGGATGTCTGTCATATTGAAGTCCAAATCAGACTGTATGCAAATAATAAAGTACCCTCGTTATAGCTTTCCATATGTGCTAACTTGGATTACCTCGTCATAATACTTTTAGCCCTTATAACTGCATATGCTAGTTCAGGTCGGGTAACCTTCAATCAAGTACTTTAACAGCCAATGATCCTTGAAATACTCTAATTGGGCAACACCTAAGCCTCTATTTTTAGATAGATGCATACTGGTGTTAATTGGAGTTCTAGCGTGGCCGGAATCTCCCGCATTTATGAAGTATTTAAATTTGAGTCCACCGTTATGTGATTGACTTAACACAAGTCCCATTCTGAGTTCACGTATGATCTTTATTTAAGGATCAACATCAAGCCATATTAACCTCATATCCTTCAATCGTCAAACTTTGATTTTAACATGTCTTTAGTGGATCTAATTATCTTGTCGTTACTGCCAACGATAAGCATATCATGACATACAAACACAAAATTTTCATATTCCATCTTTCTTGTGTCCTTCTCTTTACACTCACTTGTGCATTCATAATTTTGAATCCATTTTCTACATGGTGGTGATCAAACTTTTGTTGCCACTGATTTGGGAGCATGCTTTAAGCCTACAACGACTTATTAACATGTCTACAAACCTTGCCCTCTTGTCTTGGAGCTATGAAACCCTCAGGTTGGTTCTATTTATTTCTTTTCTTAATCTGTTTAGAAAAGCCGTTTTCACAACCATTTGGTGTATTCCAAATTTCTTATGCGGCAATAGCAATTATTCTATTCTAATCGAAGGTATTGCGTAAACCGACGAATTAAGTATCAAAGTAGTCTAGACCTTCAAGGTGTCTAAACCCTTGGATTACCAATCTTGCATTTATATTTGTCAACGGTTTGCCATAAGCTTTCATTTCTTCTTGAAGATTCCATTATTGCCTTCCTAGTGGTTTACAACCAGGAGGTAAATCCACAAGCTCCACGTCTGGTTTTTGTAAAATAGATTCTTATTTCACGTTGATGGCTTCCTCATTTGTTGCCTTCCGAGGAAGTTACCGCTTCTCGGTAAGATGTGGGTTCATTTTCTACCATAAAAGAAACAAAATCGGGTCCAAACGATTTCTCGTTTCTTGCCCTTTTGCTTCTTCTTGGTTCAACTTCTTCCTCGGTTTGATCTTGTCTCTCATCTTGGAGATCATTATCATCTCGTTGTCTCTTATCTTGGACAACTTTGTCATCTAATCTAGATGAGCTTCCAGTTTCCTTTGATAAACAAGGAAATATATTTTCAAAGAAAGAAGCATTCCTAGATTCCATTATTGTATTCTTTTGGATATCCGGATTTTTCGATTCATGTACAATGAAACGATAAGCAGTGCTTTTCTTAGCATATCCAATGAATATACAATCCACAGATTTAGGTCCAATCTTTTGGGCCTTGGGAGTTGGCACAACTACCTTGGCTAAACAACCCACACTCGTAAGTACTGATATGATGGTTTTCTTCCCATCCATAATTCATAAGGAGTCTCTTCCTTTTCTTTACATGGCTATCTTATTTAAATGATAAGTAGCCGTCGAATGGACTTCCACCCAACCATGTCCTGACTCATACCAGAACTAATAACATGGTAGTAACCTGTTCTTTCAGGTACGGTTCTTTTCATTTCGGCAATACCGTTTTGCAGAGGTGTATAGGGAGCAGTGAACTCGTGTCTAATTTCCATGTTCGCACAAAAGCTCGGCGAATGGAGCACGTATTCACTCCTCTATCCACTTCGTTACAACCTTTGATTTTCTTACAAGTTGATTCTCAACTTCGGTTAGTTTTGTATAGAACAAAAAACTTGTCTATTGCTTCATCTTTACTTTTCAACAAGTAAACTTACATACTTGTAAATCATCAAGAAACGTGTAAAGTACTTATTGCCCCATTCGTGGGTAGTGATTTCAAATCCACATATATCTGTGGTGTATCATTATCAAGTGGTTCAAGTTGGTCGCTTAGACGATTTGAAAGAAGTTCTTGTAAGTTTTGGCTTCTCACAAGTTTCACATTTGTATTTAGAAATCACTATGAGTTTGGTATGCTATTAAATTTAATTAACGACGCCATCGAATTAAAATTTAATGACCAAGACGACATGCCAACATTAGAAGACTAATAAAGTAAGCAGATGAGTTTATTTTTTGCTATCATTCTTGACAACCATTACATTGAGATTTAAACATAGCATTCACTACTTAACCCTTACCCATCATACATTTGAATTCTTAGACAAAACAAACTTATCACCACCCCTGACCTCAAAGACCTAACGATAGCCAAATTGTTTGGTAGAAACGATCCATTGCCAATTTACTGGAAAGAGATCAAATCTTAACTTCCAGAGAAAGGGAATAAACTATTTATGCAACATTATAAATGCAATATGGCTAAAAGTTTACACTCTTATTTATAAACACATCAACTAAACAGATTCGCTTAAAACAGATTCGCCGTCTGTTTCCCAGGGTACAACGTTCAAAGCTGTTGTACAGCCGGACCTGACATACTTGCCTGAAATATCACGAAAACAGAGTGCTTCTGATCGACAAGACTGCTGGAAAACTTGTTAATGGAGCTTTTCTCTCTTGTGTGTTTTTTCTTGTTGTTGTGGTCGTATATTGGAATAGTTGAGATTGCCATCTATTTATACACATTCATATGCATATGGTGTAATGGTGCAATCAATGTCAATTAATGCCTTAATAATGATTCATTAATTTTCTGTTATAAACCTTTGAGTCAAATAATAACCGCCAATTAAATTGTCAATTAATGACCCATTAATTTACAGTTATAAACCTTTGAAACAAATAATAACAGCCAATTCAATTGTCAATTAAGGACACATTAATTTGCAGTTACCAAACGAGCTCGTAACTGACATTTAACCATTTTCCTCCATTCCAACTTTCCTTCTTTGAGACTCGATATCTCATTCACACTAACTCTGTTTTGGACATATACTGGCTCGACCTGGCCTTACATTTAATAATTATATTTACTAATAATCATCTATGTCCAAAGTTAGTGAAAACACATTTTCCACTAAAATTTTCCAACAGAATGTGTTTAACATCTATAACCGATGCTTTCGAAAAAAATAACAATATACTTGGAATACTTGATTTATTTTTTATTAGGGAAATAAAATCCAAGCATGGTTCTGCGTCCGTTCTTAGCAGGTTGTACTGGGCTGTTTGACGGAAATAACCATCAAGTTCGGTTGTCTCTAGGGGTGTAAACGAGATGAGACAACTCGCGAGCTATTCGAGATCGACTCACAAACTACTCGAAATTGACTCGATTTAAATGAGTCGAGCTCGAGTTCGAGCTATTCGAGTGTATTTTCGAGTCGAGTTTGAGCTCCAAAATACTCGGATCGTGAAGCTCGCGAGCCTTATCGAGCTTCGAAAATCACACTTTTACCCTTTTATATACATATATGTACTTAATTTTCATACAATCGAGTCGAGCCGAGCTTGATATGCCGAGTATTCGTATAGCACGAGCCTTAAATAAGTAAATAATCGATATCGAGTCGAGCTTCGCGCTCGAGTTTTATATGACGAGTCGAGCTCAAGATTGTTTCTAAAGCTCGACCAAGCTCGAGTCGAGTTTCGAGATCGAGATTTAGTATTCAAGTCGAGCTCGAGCTTGACAGTATCGGCTCGTTTATACCCCTAGTTGCCTCTATGTTGATGGCTTTATATATTGTCCCGCCAGTTCAATGTCCAATTTTTCTATTTTCCTATATCTGAAGATAAAGCATCTATGGAGTATTAGACATCATAACAATTTCTAAATCAAAGACGTTCTCTCATCCCCATTCCCGTTCCCTTATGCCTAGACCCTCAATCCAAATACCTAATTGTTGGGAAACCTGCATACTTTTATTAGTGTAAATCGAATAACATTAACAAGGAAATTAACCGAAAGAATTAACAGGTAATTAAAGCTGTAAAAGAACGAGGCTCGTGTTTAACACGATTCCCTTAAAACAGATTCGCCGTCTGTTTCCCAGGGTACAACGTCCAAAGCTGTTGTACGGCCAGACTAGATAATCTGACCTGAAAGATTACGGAAAGGATCGAGGTTTATGATCGATGAAAACTGCTGGAAAGACTGCTCAAAAGCTGCTGAGTATGGTATATTTGGAGTATGTTTTCTGTCTACTAAAAAATGAATGAGAATGGTTCTTTATATAGGCAAACCCTATCTTGGTCAGGAAGCCAACGATAGTTGCTGAAATTCAGCCGGGTCTATCTATACACACGATTTTGAAATGTTGACATATTCAACATTTGAATCTGTTGGATTACAAAAAACTGGTAGCAAAAAGATAGGCGCGTAGGCAAGCTTTCGTGTCCGCGGGCTCGCATGAGTTCAGTGGAACCGAACCCATCTTGGCCCAGAAACTCATTTTTTGCAAACCCTATCTTGGTCAGGAAGCCAACAATAGTTGCTGAAATTCAGCCGGGTCTGTCTATACACACGATTTTGAAATGTTGACATATTCAACATTTGAATCTGTTGGATTACAAAAAACTGGTAGCAAAAAGATAGGCACGTAGGCAAGCTTTCGTGTCCGCGGGCTCGCATGAGTTCAGTGGAACCGAACCCATCTTGGCCCAGAAACCCATTTTTTGCAAACCCTATCTTGGTCAGGAAGCCAACGATAGTTGCTGAAATTCAGCCGGGTCTGTCTATACACACGATTTTGAAATGTTGACATATTCAACATTTGAGGATTACAAAAAACTGGTAGCAAAAAGATAGGCGCGTAGGCAAGCTTTCGGAGCTGCATTCGTGTCCGCGGGCTCGCATGAGTTCAGTGGAACCGAACCCATCTTGGCCCAGATTTTGTGTTCCACGTGCCTCACTTTGAGACACGATATCTCATTCATCTTAACTCCACTTTGGACATACTTTAGCTCGTTGCGAAGCTCTCATAGAGGAGAACACAAAACCCCACTCTAATACAAAGATATATAACATCTACATATATTAAATGGTGTCCAAAGTTTGCAAAACCTCACTTTGCAAAACCAAATTTTTCCAACAGATCATGAGCATTATTGTGAAATATCTATGATGGTTGCAAAGTATATAAAGTGTTATGAGTCTCTTCCCGGTATTAGCAAAGAAGATATACTTGTGATTTGTCACGAAGAATACCAAGAGGCAAATGGGGAGATCATTAGTACACTACCATGTAAACATAGTTATCATGACACATGCATCTGGGACTGGTTGTCGCACAAGAAGGAATGCCCGATTTGCAGGTCTTTTAGCGTCTCTTCCATTACGTATGCTATTCACTAGGTTAGATGCTATTTGAATTCATTTATGTAGTAAGTTCTTATTATTGTTTCCATAATCATTCGGAACACAAGCATCATGCTTTATTAATTCTTTATGATCAATGCTCAAATATAATTCCCTTCGCATTTTGATGTATTGTGTTGGTTGAGGTGTTTACTTTATACTTAGGATATCGATTGATAACTAGGAACATTACTCATTACATAGATGATAAATCACCGCGAGTATATTGCAACTTGATTGTTTATACATTTTTTGTTCTGTTTCTATGTTATTCCATAACAGTTAAAACTTGTCTTATTTCATGGATAACACACAAATTATTTAATATTATTAATCTAACCACACAAGTATACTATGCGACATAATGGGGTCAGCGATACACAAAATAGCAATAAAATTCATACAAATTGTCTAATTAAAAATTAATAAACAAATTCCTATCTTCTATACCTAATATATAAATCACACAAAATACAACACAAATTTCAATTTCAAAAAAAAATTAAATCTCATTAATCCAAAAGTATTATAAATTCATTTTTAATATTAACACTACCATAACGAATAACATTAATAAAAATAATAAAAACAATTTAATTAATTCAAATTATGTCAAAAATAAATTCTATAATATTTTATTTTTACGGGGTAATTACTGTTAAATTGTTATATTGACCAAAAGTAGTGACAAAAGAGGTTAAATTCCGTCCAATTAGATTATAATAAAATCACTTTTGACAAGTAACTTACACATATTCTATTATTATATTTATCTAGTTATTTTTTAATACATAATTAAAAAAGATGAGAAGTTGTCTTTATATGATGATCTAGATTAAAGTCTGTACGTGATTTTGGTTTTTCCAGTATAAGGAAACATGGACATTTTGATTATCTAAGCTTCCACTGCTTTGATGCCGGTCCAACTGACTATGTATAAGAAATAATTGAATGGTTGATATAGTATACAATATTCTGGTTACAAGGTACATTTAAAGAATTTGAAGTCGTTAAGTTAGTTGTAAACCAATTTAAGTGTTAGTCAAGGTGAAATAGATGGTTGGAAGTGTTAGAATCAATTTAAAGGTTGAAGTAAATGTGAACTTATGTAAATGGCAAAGTAAGTAGTAAAAAGATAAAAGTGAAATTGATATTTAGTTTTTTCACTTGTTGATTGTTGTATTTTAGGAATTAGAGATTAGCTTTTACCACAAGCTAGGTTTGTATGATGGATTATACTCTTGGAGTGGTTAGTGATTCGTCTGTATAGGGATATTGGGGGGGGAGATGAGTGGATTTCTAACTAAACACTCGTACAGTAGTAACGTATGTAGGTGGAAAGCGGATGTTTTGGAGTTTGCTGGTGAAGTCACATGACACATTCGAGTGTATGAAAAAGAACTTATTCATATTATTTTTCTTATGTTTTAATAATATTTCATTAAATCTTAATCGGTTGGTTTGGAATTTTGTATACAGGAGGTGTTATGTTTCTAAAGTATACATGTAAAGGGGTAATTTTGTATTAAGTCAATGAATATTTATTTTTTTTAATAAAATAAAAATTTTTTGTAGGTTTTGATTTGTGGTGTTGTATATTACATCGTTTTATAGTTTAGAAGTATTTATAGCTTGAGTAAAGTGCATCTTCAGCAAGGTTGCTTACCATGTGATCGTAATCTACCCACCATTCAGTAATTCAGATGGTGAGTAGAAAATGTTTGGACACGTAGGTGTAAATGTCATAAAAGCAAATTATTTATATTTGGATAAGAACGAAAGAAATATAGATATGAAATATTATTGGTAGCACAAGTTTAGGAACTGAAGAATGTATATGATATACTGAAAAATTATGTTTTTTTTTTTTTAAGGTTGACAGAAAAGGAAGTTGCCCGAGGAATTGTAATGATGGAAATAATTGTGAAGTAATTTAAAGCATTAAAGCAGCTTGATGTGTGTATCATATATTGTATGAACTTTGGTTCGTAAAATAATATAATCATTTATGTACTCGTATTTGATTTTATATTAAAAATTTTTTTTTTGGGGAGTTTGCAATATGTAAACAATTATTGTGGAATTTAATGCAACTGATATATATGAGTGGGTATCTGATTTATGCTTTCTTCATTTTAGGATATTTTAATAATTGAAATATGTACTTTCAATCAAGAATATTGTGATAAATAATATGTTTATATAAATTCAATTTTATGCTTTTAAGATTGTTTGTTTTATAATTGTTTTATCTATCATGTAAAAGAAATGTTATTTTAAAAACTTTGAAAGTTAAAATTGATATGTGAAACAAACACATAGTTTATTGTAAATTCGATTTACATTTGAATAATTTGTAGACATTGATTCGACTTTCTTGTGAGTTTGATTTCACTTTGGTGTTGGTTTTAATGATTTTTTTTTTTTACATAGAACAAAGGCACCTCGAGTACTATGCCAAATTTACTTTTAGCTTTACAAATATTGTATTGAAAACGATACAATGGTTGAAACTAGAAGAGAAATGGTCAAGTTTTGAAGCTAAAGCACTGTTTAGATACAAGTAGGTTTCTTAGTGTTTATGGTAAAAGCAGTGTGTCATTTGTGTTTAATAAGGAAAGCAACTCATAAACAATGAAGTTAAATGGTATATGTGATTGTTTGTTGGTGCATGGCATTTCTTTTGATGCTGATATATTCTTTATTTTCTTTTTCTTTTCTTTAGGAAAATGTTATAGATACTAGATAAGTAATGTTATACGTCAGTTTTAAAAAACAATAATATGTAAAGTTAAAGTCTATAGTTTTTCGCTGGATGTGATTTTGGTGAGTTCGCGGATGTGAAGCAAGTTGTATCGATTTTTTAGGAGCTTAAGGTAATGTTTTTTTTTACTCGTGTGCTTACGTTGATTAATAGCTTTTCATTGTAAAAATGCAATTTGTTCTTTAGAACTTTTTGGTTTGTTATTAGTAATTTTTATGTGGAGTCTTGTATTGTGTTATGTCAATTAAATCTTTATTCGTTTTGTTTTTATTGCATAGTTCGTTGGGGTCAAATAATGTAAATTTAAATAGTTTCAATTGTATAATAATGTAGGAATTAGTTTGTTTCTTGAGTTATGAGAAAAAGTACTGGTCCTGATGAGGTAATGTGTAAGTTTATGATGTAGAAGAAAGTGATAAATTTATTTGTTTAGTTTATTCATATATACTTGAACGTGATTTCGGGTGGTTTAATAGTTTTGGGTTTGTAATCGATAGAGCATATGATTAGCAAAGATGTTCAGAAATACTAGAATATTAACAATCATGATGTAGTTATATATATGACATGATAGATAAGTTTAAGGCTTGTTTTTTTAAATTGGTAATTAAAAATGAATAATCTACTTTTTTGTATTATATGTGTGATATATAACAGAATTTCATAAACTTAATTATGAGATTATACATTGGTAATATATAGTGTAGTTCTTATTTTTTGTACACATTCTTTATGTAATAGAATATTTTTTTCTATTTCTTAGAATTTAGGATTTTGTTTGAAACATAAGAATATAACACGTTTTAGTTTAATGATTGAAGTATAAATATATAAGAAGAACACAAAATTATATAATTTATGAGCTATGTCTTGTTTCACTGGGTTATTTAATTGTATGTTATATAAAATTGCAAAATAACTAATAGAAAGATATGAAGAGGTTATATGTATGTTTATTAAAGTGTAGAGGATGGGTGTTTTTGGTTAATAATATCATAAGAAGGTAGAAATAATTTTTTTTCCGTTTTAAATGAATATGGCAGATAAATCGAGTTTGTAATTTAAATGGATGTACCAGAACCAGTATTTTAAAAAAACGGGATAATGGATAAAATAGCAAGTATTTATATTTGAGATTAATATATTTGAATAAAAAAGTATAAATACATCAACATTTATATGTGTTGTGGATATAGCAATAGTTGACCATTTTTATTACAAAATTCAGTATGTGACAATGTTACTGTCATGTCCTTTTTATTAGAGGTTAGGTTTATGTCAGCCACAAATACAGATAGGTTGTATGTGTTAGTGTAGGGATATATGTGTTCGTATTGTGATACTTTTTTGAGTTCATATCTGATAATGGCTCAAATGGAAAAGTACGTTGCTATTATATGCCATTAACCCTTAAAAAAACAGGCAAATAACTTATATGTGTGATACTTGTTTGATGTAAATTCTTTTTCATCCACATAGGTCAGAGAGAAGAAAAGCTACTAGGTTACAGTATATTACAAGGTTTATATGACATGTGCAAGTTGATATAAGTATCATGTTAACCTTTATTTATCACAAGGGTAAAATTGTGATAGCCTTTCATAGAAGCAAACTTGTATGACATATCAATTTCTTTTTTTCACAATATAGTATAATTTTTTATTATTTTTTCACAATAAATAATTTTTTATTTATGACGTATTTATATTGTATGAAAATTGATGCATCCCTTTTATTTATGACGTATTTATGACAATATAGTAAAATTATTTTTTATAATTTTTTATTTATGACGTATTTATATTGTATGAAAATTGATGCATCCCTTTTAGTTTTCTTCATCACTTTAAATGATTGAAAGGTATACATGTCTTATTAGATTTGTGCTTAAATAGACGTGATAGTGGTTTCTTTGTAAAGAAAAAATGAGTCACTTTGCTATCACTAATTTGATGTTGCCATTTAAGTTTGAACTTTAAGCATACATTTTGGTATATATGAATTAAAGCCTCAAGGCTTACATGACTATTTTGAACGTTAGATAACCTCTAGAAGTCATTGTTATTTGTTACTTTCATAACAGTAAGTTGCAAGTAGATATACACTAATTACTACGTGGATAACGGCGAAGAGTCCATAGTGCATGTTTGGAACTTCTACCAGCAAAAAACATATGCACTTAGATAGACGTCACAAAAGTTAACAAATTTCATAATAATAATATTTTGTTGTAAAACCAATATATCTTCCAAGGATAAAACAATTCATCTGACTATATATACCTAATGATGGGGTGACTTCATCTGCATTTAGTTTCTTGTTTTGGTTAACATCTGATGAAAATAAATCTGATTTTATTTGTAATTTTTCAACTCAAACTAGTTATTAAAAGTTAGAAAAGTTGATTATGGCAAAATGAATACTTGTTTGAAAATAAATAGCACATGAGCGTTCCCCCAATGATCCTCACCACCATGTTTTTTGACCAAACGTTTTAACTGTAAATTTACTAATTATGGAAAAATATCCTAGTTAATTGATTGTTTCCTTGTGAAACTTGATTGCTGTTAACTTGTTACAAAACAACTTTGTTATAGTATATCTTTCCCAAAAGCTAAAAGCTACATTATTAGTGCTTAGGGTTATAGGAGGTTTACCAAAGGTGTAACCTTTCTTACTTTCCAAAAAATTGCTGTGAAATAGTTCCTTTAAACCTATGAACCAACAATGCGTGCTTGAGTAAAACTTTTTATTCTTGTATGTACAAGATATTCTCCTTCCGCTACAAAACCAACATTTCCATAAAAATTTTACACTTCAAAGGGAATCGGGCTTGAGCCCTTCTTGTGCTCAAAACTCAAAAGTAACAACTAGTGTCTCCATCCCATACTAAATGTTCATTTTCACACTACACACAGGTCCAAAAAAGCACACTAACTATAATTCTCTAATAAACGGATTTGGTTTTTCGTGTTGAGGTTACTGGAGGAGGCCGAATTTTTTTGACTCAGATGTACGCGGCCTTACCGGTTTAATCCCATGACTCTTTCCGACCCTTATCCGAACACCCCAAATGTACACACCTAGTGAGTTTTGAACCATTGACCTCTTGTTAGAGAGCCAAAGGCCTTACCAAATGTACACACCTAGTGAGTTTTGAACCATTGACCTCTTGTTTTCTAAATTCTAATAACTGAAAACCCATCTTTTTTTTTAGAACGGCAATTTTTTTCACCCTATCTTGTTTTTTGCTTTTTAAAATTTATTCATAACTTCTTTAGTTCATTTTGAAACTTCAAAAAGACTTTACATGTGCTCACATAGTTGTTAACATTCTTGGTACATATGGGTCAAGACTTAGCTAGGCATCGATATGACCTTCAGTTTAATTAGATCAAATGTCCGTTGAACGAATGCTACCCACATGTTCGCATACACAAATATTATTTTACAAATAGTTATAGACTTATAGTAGCTACAAATGGTAATCAATACATACATGTTGACTACAAAAGGACCAAATCATAGAACGGTACTGCAGGATATGATGGCGCATCATGTTTATTGACTCAAATTTGCATTTCTTAGTTTCTAAAAGGTTTTGATTGCCTTTAAGCATCTATCTTATCACATGATATAATTTTCTATGTTATTCATATATTTCTTTCGTCCTCGGGTTAAAGACCCCAATAGACTATAGATTCATGAGCATTAGCATTGTAAAATTGGATCACGTAACGCTGTTAATGATGTGTTTACTTTATCTATCGTCAATTACTTGTAGTCATTGTTTAGACGCCGTCTAGCGCAACCACTTGAGTTAGTATTGTTCATAACATAAAGAAAGTGGTGTATTTATGGATGTTAATAGACACCTTGTTCTTGCTTCATATGTTTGTTGGGCTATTTTCTGAACGTGAAAAGACTGATTGAAATGCAGCTTTGGCAATAACATTATGCTGTGAATCAAACACACAGGCTCAATAAAGTTCTAACTTTGTTAGATAATACTATATTATAATGTGAACTGTGTTAGAGACACCAATTGGATATAAAATCATCTAAAATATATGTATGAAATCGTTATTTGAAATTTTGAATGACAATGTATTATGTATTGAATTTTGTACAAATCGCTAAATTTACGTCTTTTACATGCTTTTGTTAACCATTAAGCAGACTTACGCGAGTAGGTTAATCTTGTAAAGAGGTATTAAACATGTACACTCATTAGCGATTTAGATTATGTTATACAATATACTCTTCTTTAATAGTGTATCACTTTGATACAATTTCTCTCTTTGACAAGTGGTTCATTTTTCCACTAATTCAATCACTTAGAAAAGGTTGAAGAGATAACCTCCAAGTTTAATCAAATCAAGTCATTAACACGTGTTTAACAAAATGTGATTAGTTAATTCCTTGCTTGTTTATTAGAAAAAAAACTTGGTTTAGTAGTAATGTCTAATCAAGGCTATGACTTGTTGGAGATACTAAACACCTATATGACCTTTAAGCAGGCCCGGTTTCGAATTAAAGGTATGTAAACAAATACAACGTATGCTCATTACATATGGAGATCTATTATTCGGAAATCTTTGACTAAATGTATATACATATATACATATATATATACTCATTACTACTGAAAATATATACCCTATATACTCACACCACACTCAAATGCTCCGATAATGTTCAGATGCTATACGAGGTGACCTCTAGGATAACTTTATAAAATTAAAAAATAAACTAAAGTTCACTATGAATCAAAGTACTCTTGAAGTTGTTTTCTTCAAATGGTTTGATGAACCAGTCATTAGAGAACATCAAAGAGTCTGCAGAGTGTTGAACATAGCCATAGTTAAACTCCTGAACAGAATTGCAGAAACCTTCAGCTTCTTTTCCCATCACTTCTTTAGTTCTTTATAAGTTTCTGTTATTAAGAACAACGTCGTGCAGGGAAGTCTGTCACTGCATGAAAGCTTCACCGCCTTAAGAGTCTTTGATGTACCACTGATGTTTAGATACATAGCTTGACTTATCTCTACTGTTGACGTGTACATAAGGAAAAAGATTATTGTATCTTTGACGTCACTAGTTTTCTTCTTTGAAAAACAAGCAAAAAAAACAAAGTGATTGCTAAACTTCTACGTTTAGAGGTGACAGTATCGACCCATTTCCTTTAAAGGGGTAACCGGTCAAATGGGTAAGATAGAATATTGGATTATGATAAATGGGTCAAATGGGTAAACTCTAAAACGGCAACATGCCAGACAGGTTAAGTTGCCCCGAGCCCAAAGTATATTATTCATACGTAAAACATCCTAATCATTTTATTCAGAAAAAAAGATATGTTACTGCAGTAAATATATGTAGACATTACCCTATAATACAATTCACAAATGGTCGGTGGCCATTTGGGCTGCATTTTTTCAGTCGGGCTATTGAGGGCCTATCAAGTCCACCCTTTTAGTAGCCCGTTTCATTCCAGCACCTCTTATTTTGTTCATCACCGGATCACCGCCTCATTATCATATCTCACATATTCTAGATTACTCTCCTCTTTTCCATCGACACTGACAATCACTTGCTTGATGGATCATGGGTTTTTTAACTTTGAAATAACAGGCTCGAGTGCATGTACGAGGTTGATCTTTATCTCGAATTGTGAGTTTATAAATCCTATCAATTTTTTTTGTTTTTTTTGTTTGTAATTTTTTTGTAGGGTTTTTGAAATTCAGTAAGCTTATATCCTCTCCATTCTCTTAATTTAATTCGTGGGTTTGATTGTTGGCTTTATATGGTTTTTTAACTTTGACGTCTGGCTATAAGTACTGTGTCGATGAGAAATGAGGTTAGCTTGACACATGAAAAGGCGTGGTTAAGTTGCTATTGATGTTTCTTTTTGTTTGGGAAATAGATTCGTATGGACTTTTAAGTTAGCTGGATTCTAACGTTAAAATGATAAAACATGGTTTTTTGTACGTTGCTACCTTGGCAAGTTTATGTATGAATTGTTTTCTTGCCGCGTCGACCAGAGTTAATGAACCTAAATGCTAACTATGGTTCCTTTTTTATATTTTAGGAAGCATTCATGTATTTCATAAATGGCACTTAAAGGCGGACGTTTCGGTTCTTGTCCTTCTCCCTTACTCGATTTCGATTAAAACGGTAAAGGGTTTTCATTGGATCTCCACAAGTTCGACGAGTTAAACCTACTTTTAGGTTTTGGTTTATGGTTCTCCTAGATTGACAACGACTACAATCCTAATTAGGGTTTTGGTTTCTTGGTTATCTTCTATACCAATTTCGGTAAAACCATAACTAGGGTTTTATGATTTTCGGTACTACCTAAAACTAGTGTTGTGGTTTTCGGTTCAAGAAACTAAGGGTTTACACTTGATGTTTGAAAGACGTTGACACTTGGTGTTTGAGATACATGAAGTAAAGACTAGCATCTTGGTGTATTTGTTTGACGTGTTGTGTGAGCAACCGTAGAGGTGGTAACTTAATCATTAAGATTCAAGATCAAGATTCTCGTTTATTGACTTTAGTCATTAAACATAACGGTTAGTTTTTCTTACCTTATTTGTGTGTTAATATTTGATATCAAACTAGATCCATTCGCCGCGTACTCATTGTAAACATGGTTTACTAGTTTATAAATTCCCAACAGTGGTATCACGAGTCAACCTCGTTTGGTGTTATAGGTTACACACTTATAAAACACGATAGATCCATTGTTTTGACAAAAAATTATGGCAACAATATGCAATTCTTGCCATAAAGAATAAATAAAAACATAGAATTTTGATAATATTACTAGCTAATATAGATTGAAAAAGAATAGATTTATAATTAAAAGTTAATTAAGTTTCATGATTCTTTTCTTTTTCCCGGCCTTAAGACTCACGCAATCATGCAATATGATGAATGTGGCGATCTAGGTACTTTAGCGAAAAACCTAGTGAGAGTCTTTTAGTTCTTCGTTTGGGGAAGACTCTCATGAGAACTCGAGGTATTATGTGATTTACTACTTTCTATATAGAGTCTGTCTTCACCTTATCCCCCTCTTTCTGTCTGTTTATTTGCTTATATGTGATATTCCATGAGACTAGTTAATATATGCAAAAGACTTTTTGAAACTCTAAACGGACTAATACTTAAAGTGAAACTTGTTTTATTTAAACCAAAAGATTCTTGAGAGTTTATGTGTCATCTGGGTGTGGTTATCTATAATGTTGCGCTTAGAAACGTGACTTCCTACGACGAACTTACTCGAATCTTGGTTTAATTTTGTATGTTAAATTCACACATAATTATAAACTCCTAGTGACATGATATGTGTTATTTGTAAAACTTGTTTTGGACAAATAAATACGGACATTAAACTATGAAACTTGTTTTCTTAGAAATTTAAAGTTTTTATGCTCTTATCAATGATGAATCACTACTGAACATGGCTTTATTGACTATGGATTTAGTGGAGATCTATGGTTTAATTGACCTTTAATCTTTTCACGCGCCACTACATGCTTCGGCATATGTGGCAATTAGTGGAAGAACTTGTGTCTTCGGACACATGTAAGAGTACAATATAGGGTTTGGTCAATTTTAATGTTTTCCCGTGATATTAGCACACCTAAAAACTAAGTTAACAAAATATTTTTCTTAAGTTGTGATACAATGATGTTTTGCATGCTTTGTTGTACACGTTTTTGACACATGTTTTTATAAACTTATGTGTATACCCCTATGTGAAATTTTAAGTCTATGTCAACCAACTAAGAACACGTGCACTTGGATTGACCTATCTGGTCAGACCTCAGGGCCTTTCCAACCCATGGCAAATCTATGTCAATTTTTGCAAGTTCTTTTTTGATGGACTTAAATCGAGTTACTTGGTCAAACCTTGGACCCGAGGCATAAGATGAGACAAAACATGTACATGACATTACTATATGAGTTACTAAAGTCATGTGTCTCATAAAACTAAGAGTTGCATTTACAATGAAATTAACGCACACCGCTTACCTCTTGCCCTACTTGTTTACACGTTGGTCAGACCTTCTGTAATAAGTGGGAGGTCGATGACATCAAATAACGTTACTTTTATAGCATCATTTATCTCAAGAAAATTACCCACTTTTATATAATTATTGCAAGAATTTTTACTTAATTGCTTAAAGTTGTTAATTGCAGTAATTACGGAGTACATTGTGAAGATTAAGCTAAAAGGCGCACATTTCGGAGCTTAAACGAAGATATTTAAAGATTGCTTATTCTGACTACATACGCTGTATCCAGCAAAGAAGACACGGCGTATCTGCGCCTGCACTTCACAAGAAAACGCGTATGTTCAAGATCTAATATGGCGTATCCTGCTGATTACATACGCCATATCCAACCAGTCAACAATCAAAGATCCTGCAGTAAATGTGATTGACGACAGTTATAACTAATTGATTGTGAACGTAGCGTGCACTCTAAGGAATTCACCCAATACACCGTATTGACCTCTCTCAATACGACGTATCATCTCATTTTTAGAGACTATAAATAGAAGACTCAAAAATGAGTTTTCAGTGTGCTTAATCATATTCTCCATATCATAAACACAAAGGTCGATTTTCTGAAGCAAAGAAGAGCAACCAAGGTCAAGCATCGATATTAATTCCATAGAAGACACCGTGTAATTCCTATACTTTTGTAATCATTCAATTTTTGGTATCATTCGTTAACTCGGTTAGTTTACCTTGGTTGTTATACTTGTATCATTACAATGGTTATGGGCTAATACCCTTGGGTATTAGCCATTTTGATGAAGATTCAATGTTTGGTTTGTTTAATCCCGATAGCTTAATTTATCGTTGATTGTTTAATTATGTTTATCATTTCATACTTGTTTATGTGCTTAAATATGCGACCCATCATTCAACTAGGTCTAGTGAGACTGACCAAGTGATCTAGATACTGGGATGGCTCTCCATATCGCGTCTTATATATCTGGACCAATAGGATCACAAATAATGTCCTATCTTTACCTTTAGATTAGTGAGCTTAGTTGGACGGGCAGGTGACCCTTGGGATCAAAGAGTACGTTCTTAATCAATTGGTAAAGACTTGGACAATGTACTACCAGTATATAAAATGCCATCAAGCAGTAAGTGGGTAAAGTCCTGATGGGCCAGGGTTTAACAAGATCACCATTGCTTTAATCCCTAAAATAGATTATAATTAAACTAAAAGGATGCTTTATGCGGATGCGTTATGTCACACCCTGTCAGCGGCGGAAACACAAGAATGCGACATAATGATTCACATTGCACAAGATACAAGATCATACCATCCAAGTTTACAAAAGATCTAGATTTACAATAGTTCACAAGTTTACATTTTTGATTTAAAATTTACAAGTCTTAAGTTAGCATCCCACATGTGTACGTCTTTGGTTCCCATTACTCCCAATTTACCTTGGTTGAATCACACACCTAAAAATGATACTCGAAAAGGTCAACAATAATGTTGGTGAGCTCGTAGGTTTGATAGAAAACCTAGTCGTCGTGCCAATATTTTAAGTAGTGGACAATTATGCAATATGGTAGTGAATACATGCAACACATTCCATTTCAAACATAGCAATCCCATGCTATCAAATCCACATCCATATGGACCATTGCTACGCAATGTCCTCAACTCTCATTTCACACGCACCTAAAGCCTACCAGCTGGAGCTATATATAGGGCGGCACATCACATATCATTTCAAACCATAGCAAGTTCATGCTATAAACGATCCACACGGAAAGTTTCACACCGCATATTCTACCAAAACTCATGTCATTCACATAGCAGTCATAAGCACATAACATTGTCCCAAAAACAAATCAACTTTTGCACAGTATAGAAAAACAGTTCAAAATAGATTTTGAGTTCGTTTTCCCCCAACGAAAAAGAGTTAAAAAGAGGGGCTACGAGAACTTACCTCAACAGATGATACAAGCTGAATAAGATAATCTCTACACAACGCACAACGGTACCCGATCACGACCTAACATTAATTTTACCTTATTAACATTTTATACAAAGTTGTTTTATTGGACAAGCGTTTGATTTCAAGTTCGTGAAAAGTTCTCATTCTTATATTAAAACGTTTTGGTATCATGGTTGTGTGGTAACTGAATAAAACAACTCGACGCACTTGGGCTAAGCGCGACATCAACACATAACATTAAGAATAGACTCAACGAACTAGTATCATATAGAATGTTAAAAAAACCCGAGGAGAATCCGACGAGAAGTGACTAAGAAATCCAAAGATCAGAAAATAAAGGATAAATACTCCACAATAGTATAATATATATAGTACTTGAAATAAAATAATAATATTTTATTATTTCGTCTACTTATCGGCTAAGAGGGTAAGTATAAAATCTTGCCAATTTAGTATGTTCACGTTCGATTAACTTAACCTTGACACGCAAAATAAAAATCAAATTTGTCTTTTGTTGGTTCGAGAAGAAAATAGGCTTTTTCCAAAATATTTTCTAAGTGTCATACGTTTTATAAAATTTCGGCATGACCCGTTCGTTTGTAAGAGTTTTCCCAAGGTTTCAAACCTCAATTTCAATCACTTTCCACTTTCAACAATTTCACCCCAAAACATCAAGTTTATAGTTCTCGCAACGACCCGTTTAAACTAAATTAGACTAATTAGACTAATTAGACTAAATAAAATACTGATAGAATATAAGGTTAACTTTCTCGCTCTTAGTGTTCGATACCCTACTTACCAACGAAGCTAAATCTTGACTGGGTACACTACTCGTTAAAGTGTTGTTTTAG
>BQNB010025468.1:0-14530 GCA_026074375.1 Tanacetum coccineum | reverse complement strand
GTTACCATATAGTGTATAAATAGATGGCAATCTCAACCATTCGACACACATAAAAAACACATAAGAATACGAGCCCCATCCATACGTTTTAGAGTAGTCTTTTCGATCAAAAGCACTCAGTTTTCCGTGATCTTTTAGGATACGTGTGTAGTGGAAAGTGAACTTTCATTCCTATTCATCAGGTGAGTTTTCATGTGCTTTTAAATTGGGTTGCACTTTTTATTGAAAATATACTATCATGCAAACTTGTTTAAATGATCATTATTTGCTAAGTGTTTGAATCGTTTGATAATATGTTAAAGATGTGAAAATTGTTATAGATATATATTGAATTATGTTAATGTTAAATTGTGGTAATTGTGAAGTGGGAAATATAAATTCTTGGAACCGTTGAACCGAACGAAAATATGAATTGTTGGAACCGTTGAACCGAACGGAAATATGAATTGTTGGAACCGTTAAACAGAACGGAAATATGAACTGTTGAAACCGTTGAACCAAACGAAAATATGAATTGTTGGAACCGTTGAACCGAACAGAAATATAAATTGTTGAAACCGTTAAACCGAACGGAAATATAAATTGTTGGAACCGTTGACCCGAACGGAGTTATGAATAGTTGATACTTTTCGTATCGCGATATAAGTTGAAATGCTGGTTTGTATTAAATTGTTGATATTTGAACCGAAGATGAATATGTGGTAATTGAATAACACTTATATGAGTTTTAACAAATTGCATAATCGATTTACAAGTTTCTTATTTCTGAAAAAGTGTTTGCTATTATGTAATTTTTTTATACGAAAAAACATGATTTCTCACTAGGCATTTGGTTGACCAAAAACTCTTAAAATCAAGAGATTATTTGGGCCTAACTAAGAGTAAACGCTTCCGCTGATATAAGGTAAAATCGATGGTTTAACGCTCCGAAAAGTCAGGGTGTTACAAGCCTCCATCATGAATTCGAAGAAAAAGGGAGAAATTTTCAAAATTTAAGAATTTGTGAAAAATTTGCCAAAGTTTGACCTCGCAAAGTCAAACCTATCGAATTTTTCATAGAATTTGAATTATTGAAATATTCTAGTTTTTCCTTCGATTTTCGCTTTTAGCACAAAATATGAGAGTTGTTTATCTCTTTTCTTTCGTCAAGTGGTTTTCGAATCACGTAAAAAAGTTCATTTGAGGAAGTTATAGCAAAAATACCACAACAACTAAATGAGAAAAAAATTGTGATATTTTGGTCATAACTTTCTCAAATCAACTCCTTTTTGACTGATTCAAAGAGCCATAAACGAGAAATGAGTTATCTACAAATTTTATGTTTTGAGTTAAACGTGAAAACTGAAGAAAATGGGGAAAAAATGCAAAAATTCGCACATTGTTCAGTATTTAAAAAAATCACTAACTTTGTGGAATTTCTTACAAAAATTGCAAACTTTGCGGATTTTAAAGGTATTTCTGATTTTTGGAAAAAAAATATTTTTGTCATTTTCCCTTTTTCTATCTTTTTAGGGTATTAGGTTAGGGTTTTTCTAATTTATTTACCCTAGTTCATTACTACAAGATCAAGTATCAAGTCCTCTTAATGGAGGTCAGATATCAAGAAATCATGCCTCGAAACAAGAAATTCGCTATCAAAGAATAATCCGGACCTGGTCTTATAAAAACCGGTCTTGATAAAGAAACAATAACGGACTGGTTATTATATTAAAAACCGCTCTACAAAATATTTTAGATAGTTAAGTTCCGTCCACTTAAATACACCCATATCTCATATCCTTTATTCCTAACCCGAAGCCTAACGTTCCAACCTTTTTAAATACCTATTTGATATTCATCATTGTTTACTTTGATTTTATGTTTGCTTGTCATTTGTTTTTTATGCTAAGCTAAATCAGTTAGTGTTTATATAGAATCGCATGAACTTGTTAGTGTATGATTATATGTATATAGTTTTCATAATTGGTGAATGTGTTTTACGTGTTAAAAATCGTTAGGAACCGCCTAGCTTGAACATTAACCAAAACTAACTAATTAGACATCAAACTTAGATGCTTATTTAAATTGGAAATCTGTTGCATGCAAATACAAGACTGGAAACATAAATATTCCCTATTACACCAATTAAGGCATGACAATTCAATAGAAATACTTAGATCATTAGTAAAATAGTGCACCCTAGATAAATACACTTTCTTACGCACCATTTTACTTTTCGTGTCATTTATCTTAATTGTCTTTTTAGGTTAACGTTAGTCTTAAAATCAAAACCACTAAAACCTTGATATTAACTTGCTTTATAAAATACGTAAACATATCAAAAAGAATATCCTTTCGTCTTTTATATTAAATCGTCATACTTTACGAGATTATCCTACTATGTCTTTATAGAGCGATTAATCCCCTGATTTGTTCTATACAACACTATAATGGTTAGGTGCATTGGATAGATGGTCGTAAAGTTTACTTTGGCAACCGCATATTAGTCATGTATGTGTATATTTGTATATGTTTATAGAGGGGCGGAACTAGTCGGGTGACTAGTGGGTGCTGAGCCACCCCTAATCAAGGTACTTCATTCATTAGTTACTTATATTACAAGCCGTTTTTCTATTTTTTGTTATTGTGTGCACGAAACTTTTTTTGTTATTGTGTGTATTGAATTTTCAAATTTCGATCATTGTATGTATTTTATGACTATTTGACCCTTAGTTTTTACAAATTTCGAAGGCTAAAATGGTCTTTTATATAAGATTTTGACAATTTTACTTCTTTCGTATTATCAATATTAACTTATTTATGATATTACAAGTACATCTTTGAGATATTTAGTATCTTATAATGGTTTTTATCATTTTAATTTCTTTTGTTCGTGTTATTAACTATTAACTATTATGAAACAATTATATATAAATACAAAGCTATCGATTCATATCAACAACTATTTAAACCAACTCTTAGTTTAATAAAACCAAGATCGTGCCATAGTGGTAGGGCTGTAAAAAATTAACTCGAATAGACATTTTTTTCTGATAGAATTATTATGCAATTAAGTTCCACAGTGAAACGCGGTCACGTAACACTCGTTCACCACATCACGTTAAAATTTTATGATAATGCAAAATCAAAATCACGTGCACATTTTAGTAAATAATAGTTTTTTTTATACTTGACAAGAAACGTACAAATGGCTTATTTGTAGCGAGGATAGATAGTGTATTAGTGGTTGTATGGTTGAACAAGGCGATAACTGTTGGTAGTACTCTTTTTATTAATTAGGATAGGATAATCGACCTTAAAATAAAAGCTTAAGTAAATTAATTACTATAAGTTGTTACGTACCTCAAATTGATAGGATGATTTAAGGTTAACTGGATTCTCATGTTTCCTCTGAAGTTCCAAAGCTTTCTCAAGCCATTTGACAACCTGATCCATATATGGCCGATCTGCTCTATCCTCTTTTGTGCACCAATATGCTGTCTCTGAGAAGATTTTGAATGACTCTGGGTCCATCTGTTTCCGCAACTGAGGCATGATCAGTTTATCCAAATGAGATTTTGCCAGTTTACTTAATAACCCCTCTCCAGACTCATCTTCTTCTTCTTCTTTTTCGTCTTCATCTGTGTCTTCATCTTCGTCTTCATCTTCATCTATTGCACTCATTCCGCACAACACTTCAAATAATACAACACCGAACGAATACACATCTGACTTGTGGGTCAGACCTCCGGTCTTTTTATATTTAGGGTCCAGGTATGCATTCTCATTAATATCACGAGTAAGAACAAGACGGTGTCTCCGAGCTACTCTATTTTTCAATGCAAGTTGTGTTGGATTATGACCATATATGAATTAATATATGTCCGGAAATATTCTCGAGCCTAAGGGGACGCACACGTTTATATGTAAAATGACGAGAAAATATATTAAGGTAATATATTAAGTGAGTAACGAACGATCGTTAAATGTTAACAAGTATTAATAATTAGTTAAACGTTTAAAGGTTAAACGAGAGGGACTACTAAAAGAATAACTAAAAATAAAGGGGTTTCGTATTGTTTTTTTTCCTTCCCTTAGCTCTGGGGTTACGGTTAAATTGTAATCCCACAAGGATTAAAAGACTAAGGATATAAATATATGTTATATACTTTCAATTATTTGACACATGAGAAAAAAAAACCTAAAGCATATAATCGTCCCATCCAAACCTTTAGTCAACCGACATCAACAGATAATATGGATTCTTTGTTTGTTATATCTGAACGAAACAAACCAAACGTAACAGCTTAGTTTTTTTATTTTTTTCCTTTTGTATTCGTCATCACTAGTGATTATTTGTTCGCTAGTTGATTGATTCAAAGAACAAGAAGATCGTTTGTTATTCACTACTAGTACTAGCATACCTCGTCGTTTGCTAAGAACGTATAGTGTGTGGAAAGCTAGAGATCATACATTTGTATTCTTGTGGTTTCCGCGTGGTATTAGACACACTCGTATAAAGAAGACGTGTTTACGGTTACCTTTAAATCGGTGTAACGTTTCGTGCTAAAAGGTACATATTTTCTTTCTATCTTGTTAATTATTGTAATCTACACGTGATAATTATTCCGCTGCGTAACTCTTTTAATTATTTGTTACTTAGATTATAAAACCCAACAGTGGGCAATCACGACCATCGAGTAGAATCTCTAATTACAAGAAATTAAGTTGGACAAAATTAGAGTTTCGTAATTAATTTTAATGCCCCGTTGGGCGTTTTTTGTTAAAAAGATTTGATCTTGAAGGTTAATAAAATTAATTAGACGAGATTTAGGTTGTATGGCAACTTTATAAAAAACAACTTGATATATTAAATTGTTAATATGTTTTAAGTTTTTGTTAATTGTTAATAAGGGATCCATTATAAACTCATGCAATTTTCTCTTGGATTGATATAGATATTTATAATCTTGTTAATTGTATAAATAGATTTGTTTCAAATATGATTAAAGATACACATAACTTTAATTATTTTTCCTAACTGGTAAGATCCATGATTCAAGAATTCGGGAAGACCCTTATTTTTGAATGAATGGGGCCTAAAATAATTAAATGGTTTTATGTGCTATGTGGTATTAATTTATATAAGGGCTTACCAATCGATTGTTTCATGTTGTGTGCCGGAGTTTATAGACGAAGGAGCCTATAATAATAAATGCATGTTTTATTATTAGATTAATTTGGATCATATTTAATGATTTGCATGCCAAATTGTTAAGTGTGTTTAAATAAATGTTATTTAGTTTATTTGATGTTATATTATTGAATTTTATTTTAAGTTCTTATGATTGTTATGAAAATAAAAGGAGTTTTTTCTGAAAACAAAAATAAAACATGACTAATGAATTATCGGAAATAAGAATTTATCATGGACTATATATTGCAAAAAGTCCAAAATGGATCCGCTTACATCCAGGAGTAAAATCTTACCACAACAGATAAGATGTTAGACTAGCAATTATATTTTTCATAATGTGGTTATTAAATAAAAGTTTTTAATTTTTAATCAATGACGTAATTTGCAAAAGTACTATATAGTATGCAAGGATAAGGTTCGGGAGACACATCAAGACTTTCGGTCCCTTGTAGATACCATAACTATAATACCATGACTACGTTGTAGTTTCCTTACCTTGTATACTATTAGAAAGTCGCAGTAGGTCAGGGTTTTAATGATTTTTAATCATTCTTTAATCTTTTCCCGCTATAAAAAGAAATCTTATACATTTAAACACACGTTGAATCGTCAATTTTAAAGTATCACTTTTAATGTATAAGAAACAAGGATAATAGGTTATACCGTAAATATAACTTAAATGAGTAAAAGTTTTATTAAAATAAATTTACGAAGGATTGTTATGCATGCTTCTTCGTACATATTTGACACGTCAAATAAATACCTTTTTCAACTAAGTTTTTGCCATCCAATTTATAAAGACACTTGTATACTATTATAACTGTCTCTTACCTATGCTTGAGACGCATGTAGGATTTGCTATCCAATTAAATATACTCTCTTCCATGATACGGGGAGTGTTACATAATTACTGTTTTAAAATTGTGGACGACATAGCGTTGTGTGGTTAAGACCTGTTTACACGTGGTCATAGATGGTATTAAACATGCTTACTAAGGATATTATTGTAATAAAGTAAGTCCCATATGGTTTAGGAATTGCAAAAGTTGTGAATTAATCAATCGTTGATTACCTTTTGAATACACCATCACTAGCAGATCAACTGATGTGGTGGGGGTATGTCAAGTTGGGTCCTAACCTTAGGAAATTAATGTATTATTTAATTAAACATGGGTAGCTTAATTTCTTCAAGGAGTATTATAGAAAATACTAAATCTGAACTTTTTATGTTTTTGTAGATGGCAATGCCTGATACAAAACATAAACCATTCGGCTTACAGGTCATGTTTGAAAAAGAAAAACTTTCTAGTAATAACTTCAATGACTGTTTTTGCTCGACATAAGTTATTCTTGGATAGTCGAGAAGAAAATGCATGTCATTGAACACCTTTACACTTCCTGGCTCCTGAGGCGGTGCTGAAACCCTAATTAAACATTGTGGCTCAGTGGACAGCTCTATATGATGCTCATACTGAGATTGCTTGTCTTATGCTTGGGAGTATGACTCCTGAACTACATAGACAGTTTGAATTGCACTATCCGTATGACATGATTTAGGAGCTTAGATCTATGTTTGAGAAACAAGCTAGAGTGGAGAAGTTTGACTTAATCCAATCTTTCCATGCTTGCAAACAAGAGGAGGGTAAACCAGTTGCTGACTATGTCCTTAAGAATTAAAGGATATGTGAGCAACTGAAACGTCTTGTATATGCTACCACATGGATATCACAGTAGGCTTAATTCTTAATGGCCTTACTAAAGATTTTGTGGGATTTGTAAGAAATTACAATATGCATAACATGGGGAAGACAATTAGTGAAATTCATGCTATGCTTATTGAGTTATGAGAAGGGTTTACCGAAGAAGTGCTGAAACACCACTCAGTAATGATTGGATTAAAAGGTGTAAAATCCAGAAAGTGCCAATAAGAAATCGCTAATGCAAAAGGCAAAATAGAGGTATGGCAAGGGAAAGGCTAAGAAGTATATATCCCCAAGCCCAACAACTCTAATCCTGCTGCTAAGGAGCTCCCAGCTAAGGATGATGCCTGCCACCACTGTAAGGAGGTAGGACATTGGAAAAGGAACTGTCCTGTGTATCTTGCTGAGTTGCAGAAGAAGAGGAAGCAAGTTGGCTCTGCCAGTTCTTCGGGTATCTTCACAATAGAATTATTTTCTTTCCTGATTAATAACTCCTGGTTGTTGACACAGGTTTGTTGGTACAAACATTTAGTATTACAAAACAGGGAATTAGGATTGAACGGAAGCTGAACAGGAAGCTCTTTACTTGTACGTGGGCGATTGGTGTTCGTGCACAAGTAGAAGCAATCGGAAGTTTTTGACATAGTTTTACTAATGGCCCTTGTGATTTTGTTTAGACAATTGTCATTATGCACCTCCTTATTACTAGAGTGTAGTTTCAGTTCTCGTTTGGGTTGAACAATGGATTGTGTTCAAATGTTTTACAGGATAGTGGAATTCAGTTTCAAAGAATAGTGGTTTTTAATTTTAATGCCTGTTCCTCGTAATGGTATTTATGAAATTGATATGCATGATCTTGTACCAAACGTTAATTCTATTTATAATGTAGCAATAAAAGAGTCCAAGCATAACTAAACTTGGACTCCACTTATCATGCAACTGTCGTCTTGCTCATGATAAACAAGAACGTAAGTAAACAGCTGAACAGCTGCAACAAGATGGGCTGTTAAAGTCAACGGATGATGAATCTTTTGATAAATGCGAATCTTGTTTATCTGGCAAGATGACAAAGAAACCTTTTCCTCATAGTAACGAAAGGGCAAAAGATCTTCTTGGAATAATACATACTGGATGTATATGTGGTCCACTTAATACATGTGGTCAAGAACAAGGTGCCAGCTACTTTCATTACATTCACAGATGATTATAGTCGTTATGGTATGTTTATCTTCTTAAAACATAAACATGAGGTCCTTTGAAACGTTCAAAGTGTTTAAAAATGAAGTTGAAAATCAACTCGGGAAGACCATTAAGGCAATACGATCAGATCGGGGTGGCGAATACATAAGCCAAGAGTTTAAAGATTATCTAAAAGCTAATGGAATTGTTCAACAGCTTACTCCTCCATACACACCACAACATAATTGGAGGTGGTCTGAGAGGAGAATACCAGAACTTTACTAGATAAGGGGCGATCTATGATAATATTACAACTCAGCCCTTTATCCTTTTGGATTATGCTCTAAGTCTGCACAACACAGACGCATTCTCAATATGGTTTTCCAACTAAGAATGGTAGATAAGACACCATATGAACAGTGAGTATGAAAAGTTCCAAACTTGTCTTATACTTACTGTAAAGGTCTGGGGAAGGGAGGCACTTGGTGAAGAGAGATACGCCTGACAAACTCGAACAAATATCTGTTAAGTGTATCTTCATAGGATACCCAAAGGAAACGATGGGTTACTATTTTTACTTCCCACCTGAAAACAAAATTGTTGTTGCAAGGTATGCTGAATTCTTTGAGAAACGTCTCATAAGTCAAGATATCAGTGGGAGGGGGCGTTAATCTTGAAGAAATTCAAGAAGAAGAAGATACAACACCTTCTGAAATCACTAGCAACATTCCTCAAGAGGTGGAGGGTTTTGAACCACCACAAGAGGAAGTGATTCCGATTCGTAGGTCCGAAAGACCACATCGCGCTCCAAACCGCTTATGTCTAAATGTAGAGGTGGAGGAGCATAGTCTAAAGGGATCATTAAAGAACCCCGCTAGCTATAAACGCCTGCAAATGTTAGATTCAGAATCTAATAAGTGGATCGATGCTATGAATGCGGAAATACAATCCATGATGGACAATATGGTATGGGTCCTGGTCGATCTTCCTCCTGGTTGTAAGACCGTTGGGAGCAGGTGGCTTTTTAAGAAAAAGACCGACATGGATGGTATTGTACACGTCTATAAAGCTCGTCTTGTAGCAAAGGGTTACACTCAACTCTATGGGTTGATTAAGAATAAGATGGAGGTTTGTTGCGTTGTTGGTAGTTTTGTGTGGGACGTTCAGACATGTCGCTGACAATTATAGCTATTTAGAATTCCTCAAACTATACAGCATAAACTATGATTTAGATAATGGCAAAATGGATGTTAAACATCCTTCTTAAATGGTTTACCTTGATGAAGATTCTATATTGTGCCACTAAGGTTTTGTTGATCCTAATCACCCAGAAAAGTATGCAAGCTTCAAAGATCCTTATGGTCTTAAGCAAGCATCAAGAAGCTGGAATAAAAGATTTGATGAGGAAATCAAAAGGTTTGGATAAACTCAAAATCATTGATGAGCCATTGGTAAATATCAAAAGGCTAGTGGGAAGTAATGTTACATCCCCATCATGTATTTATGACATAATCATCATGGAAATCACATCCAAGTTTACCCCCAAAAAGTGTCAAGGATTATCTGGAAAGTGTTTCGCCATGAAAGATTTGGGGGAAGCAGCATTTATTCTTTGGAATCAAAATCTAAAAGGATAATCGAAAGCGATCAATTGGGACTTTTTTTTTGGGTCAAAATTCTCCATGGATAAGATATTAAAGAGATATAAAATGGAATAATCCAAACTTGGTCTATCCACTTTCATCCCCATGCAAGAAATGACTTGACTTGAACAAATCACAAGGTGCACAAACGCCTAAAAGTAAATCGCAATGAAGAATGTACCTATGCTCGGCTAAGAAGATCCCTCAGTATGCTGTTAGATAATGGCACTAGACCTGATGTAGCGTTCGCGAGAAAATATGACAAGCCGATTCCAACAGAATCCGGAGGTGAACCTCCAACTGGACCAGCTGTAAAAACATACTTAAGTATTTAAGAAATAACTAAAGATTAATGATCTTAGGTTTATGGTGAAAAATCCTAGCACATGAACTTTAGAGTTGATGCTAATGCGATTCTGATTTCGAGACAGAATAGAGATGACTCTAAGTCTCAGACAAGGATATGTTTTCGTTATTAATGGAGGCGAATGGATGGAAAGCTCCAAGCAAAGTACCACTCAATGACTGCCTACAGAATCTGAATACATAGCTAGCGTCAGAACTGCCATGAGAAGCTTGTTTGGATAAGGAAATTTATCCCCAAAAGGGGGGGGATGGGGGGACACCCAAGGGTGGCCCCCAGTGTTGTGGGACCCTTCAGGGGCTTGGTATTGTACCAACGATAAACAACCTTTGAATATGTACTATACTGCACAATTCACTGCAAGTTCATTATGCTAAGAACCCGGAGTTCAGAAAGGCGCCAGACACTATCAAAGACTGATATCCCATTAATGTTCGCGAGTGTGTTGAACTGGCGAAATAAAGATAACTTAAAGTTCACAAACAGATAACAACACTGAATCCTTTACACAGGCTTTATCAAAAGGAAGCTTACTCAACATGTCAAGGGGCATGGCTTCGTCCTGCTAGCAGTTCATGTCATCTGTGTTTTTAGTATTTGGATAAGGGATGTAAAACAATATTATTTTTATGATAATGAAACGTTTGGTATTTGTTATTTTATATTATAAATTGTGTCCTATATTTGCATGTTTAAATCCATGAATAATAAATGTATTATTCTAAATTAATCCGTTGTCGATTAACAATATGGGAATATTGTTAAACTAAGACAATTCTGAGTGATTGGTGATATTGGAGATATTAAGGATGAGTCCACCAAACTCACATGATATTCATAAGATGAATATTGGATTTCCCCGCCACAAGAATATCACTTTATGGATCGACGTCATCAAGTGAATCTTGTACGTGATTTTATTTACATAAATCCTTAGACTTGAGATGCAAGTAGGTTTAGCATATGTGGATGTTCCTTCTTGATATTAGTTTAAGTTGTCCTGAATAAGGTAACTAATAAGGACTTTGTCAGAATGGTTTATGCCACATGATGACTGGACACTTGTAGTCAATATAGAATTTGTTCCTTCAAATTGTTGAAGAAGATACCACTGGGCCCCTCATAGAAATAATCAGATGTGTGTATGGCGTACCGAAAACTCATGAAGATAATGTTCTCATTGTAGTTTTCAGTAAATCGTATTACTTCATATATGAGAAACAAATCGTTAAACATGGAATACAATTGAATCCATAACCAATTTAACAACGTGTCGGAACCAGGATTGTAAATTGTCATGAAATCATGTTGTTCATAGCCCTGTGAAATCACCTCGATGTTTTTGGAGCATTGGCGTGTTGCTAAGAGACGCTTACTCAATGTTATTATATTATTCATACATGTCCAAGTGGGAAGCTTGTTGGATTATGACCATAATATTGAATTAAAATATCCGGAAATATTCTCGAGCTAAAAAAAAGGGACGCACACGTTTATATGTAAAATGACGAGAAAATATATTAAGGTAATATATTAAGTGAGTAACGAACGATCGTTAAATGTTAACAAGTATTAATAATTAGTTAAACGTTTAAAGGTTAAACGTGAGGGACTAATAAAGAATAACTAAAGAATAAAGGGTTCGATTGTTTTTTTCCTTCCCTTAGTCGGTTAGAATTGTAATCCCACAAGGATTAAAAGACTAAGGATATAAATATATGTTATATACTTTCATTATTTGATATATGAAAAAAAAACCTAAAACATAGAATCGTCCCATCCTATCCTTTTAGTCAACCGGACATAGAAAGTGATTTGGAATTCTTTGTTTGTTTATTCTGATCGAACAAAACCAAACGTACACCTTTGGTTTTTCCGTTTTGTATTCGATCATCACTTGGTGATTATTTGTTCGCTAGTTGATTGATTCAAAGAACAAGAAGATCGTTTGTTATTCACTACTAGTACTAGCATACCTCGTCGTTTGCTAAGAACGTATAGTGTGTGGAAGCTTAGAGGAATCATACTTTGATTCTTGTGGTTTCGCGTGGTATTATACACACGCGTATAAAGAAGACGGTGTTTACGGTTACCTTTAAACGGTGTATCGTTTCGTGCTAAAAGGTACATATTTTCTATCTTGTTAATTATTGTATTCTACACATTCTTAACAACATCACGAGTAAGAAGAAGACGGTGCCTCCGAGGTACTGTATTTTTCAATGCAAGTTGAAAACCAGATAACTTGGGTTCCCATTTGTCATCTAGTAAAATTTTTGAGCTCCTGATGTTGCAATGTATGACACTAAAATCGCGTCCAGCGTCATAGTGGATGTAACTCAATGCATTTGCAACACCCAGACATATCTTCAACCTTTGTGTCCATGTGAGGGTCTGGTCACTTAGATATTTGTCTAGACTTCCGTTGGCCTCTTTCTTGTATATGATAAAGATGTTATTCTCATCAGAAAACCCAATAAGAGACACTACATTCGTATGATTGAGACTAGAAAGTATCGACTTCTCCATCCTAAACTTTTTGCTCTCTTCTTTATGATATTTAAGATAGATCCCCCGTGCAACAATATCGATGAACTGTCCGGAATGCAACATACGACCTTGATAAACCCATTTAACTGTATCGTCTATGATGATATACTCTGAAGCAAAGTTGTTGGTTGCGGATTCTATATCTTCAAAGCTGAGTTGTGAGTGAGAAAGGTATTTGATGGAAGACATTGTCTTTTTGCTGGAATTGGATTCAACGCCTGTGGATGTGAAGTGGCTCGCTGATCCCTATATGTACCAAAGAAGACAACAATATCAGTAAGGTTAAACAGCCATTTTTAACGTTTAACAAAGAGATTGAAAATGTGATTTTTGGTCGACATGGAAAAGGTATACTTATATTTAAATGTTATCTCTACACTAAATTATAATGCATGTATAACTTAAACCTCAGTTTAATCAGAACTCGATCACAACCACCACCATAAGAATAAAGACATATATCATAGTTTACGTTCGTGACATGTACATGCATGGAGTACATCTTTCTTTATACTTTAACTTGTTTTAACATTTCCCCCCTTTTAAAGATTTCAGTGACTCACAACAAAAGTTAAAAAAGGTAATTACCTCCTCTTGACTGGATGATGTACCTTCAACTTCCGTCACAACTACTGAGAGTTCCTTTAACATCAAGGGCAACAAATACAGCAATAAGTGAATAGTATTTGTTACTCGTTTTATTATAGAAGAGTTACTAAGATAGAAAGATAAAGAGAAAAAAATAGTCTTACATCATTTTCACGTTCCAACTGGAGTTCCAAAGCTTTCTCAAGTCTTGTGACAATCTCATCTACATTTGGGCGTTGGGATCGTTTTTCATTCAAGCAGTCATACGCTATTTCTGTAAACATGTTCAAGGACCGCGGATCCATTTGTTTCCATAGATCCGGATCAATGATACCATCGAGTGTTTTCTCTCTATAATGAAAAATTGCCACTGGAGCCAAATACTTATTATCTTGATCGTCACTTACTGATTTCCTACCACACAATAGCTCAAACAATACTATCCCAAAGGAGTAGATATCTGACTTGTGGCCCTCAATGTTGGTCTCTAAACATGTTGGGTCTGTATACCCCTTTCTAGACCAAACTGAATCAGTATGGAAAGAATTGTGCCTTTCAGATGCTTTAATCTTCAAGGAATGGTGAAATTCAGATAACTTGGGTTCAAAGTCATTATTCAACCGAACTGTGTAACTGCTGATGTTCTGGTGTATAACACTGAAATCGCGTGTCTCGTCATAATGAATGTAGCTTATCGCATGCGCAGCACCGATAGATATCTCCAATCTCTTCACCCATGTCAGCAACATTGGGTCACTTAGATAGTTTTCCAGCCTTCCCCTGTAACTGCACTTGTAGATGATGGTCTCTGCACCAACTTCATTACAAAACCCAACAATAGAAACAACATTCTCATGCTTGAGACTAGATAACATCGAAATGTCTGTCCAAAATTTTTGTTCTTTTTCATCATCCCATTTGTTATTAATTAACCTTTGAGCAGTTATATCTATCAACTCTCCAGACCACAAGAGTTGTCCCTTGTAACTCTTTCCAAATCCATCTGTGTCTATGACATTTTCTTCAGCAAAGTAGTTGGTGGCGGATTCTATATCTTCAAAGGGGATTCTTAGGTGAGCAAGGTGGTTGGGCGAAGAGTGAATCTATCACAAAAACAAGTTTGGGTTACAAAAACGATGTGAGAGGATATTAGTCCTAAAAGTCTCTTTTTTAATCATTTTTTTAATCATAAGTGATAACCTATATTACTTTTCTTATTGTACTCTTCCACTTAAAATTAGGGGTGAGCAAAAGAAACCGAAGAAATCGAAACCGAACCGAAAACCGAAAAAACCGACCGAAACTAGAAACCGATGGTTCGGTTTTTTAT
>BQNB010025467.1:0-58717 GCA_026074375.1 Tanacetum coccineum | reverse complement strand
TACATTCAAACAAAGTTTCGACTATAGTTATGTTAGATCTATTGAAGTGGGATCAACATTATTGCCACCTAATTTGTAATAACACTTGCAGTTGCTTTTTACTATGCGTAAGACGTATGTAGATTGCAATCCCAAAGTAATTATACACTTTTTCGTGAGACGTTAGTGTTACATAATCACAGTTCTTGATTGGATGACTTAATCGGTTTAGTGGTGAGACCTTAAACTCGAGTCATAGATGAGATGAAACATTCTTACTAGTATATTATTGTAATAAAGTAAGTCCCATAAGGTTCTAGGAATTGCACTAGTGGAAATTATTGATCGTCAATTACCTTTTGAATACACCATCGCTAGCAGATCAACTAATGTGATGGTGGTATGTCAAGTAGGGTCCTAGCCTTTAGAAAATTAATTGTTTATATGATTAAACATGGGTAGTTAATTTTCTTTAAGGAGTATTATCGAAAATACTAATTCTTGAACTTTAACTATGTTTTGTAAATGGCACATCCTGCTCAAAACATAAACCATTCGGCTTTCAGGTCGATGTTTGATAGAGAAAAACTTTCTGGAAATAATTTCAGTGATTAGTTTCATTCACTTAAGTTAGTCTTGAGAGTTGAAAAGAAACTGTCTATCAATGAACAGCCTATTTCCCTTGCTCTTGCTGGTGATTCCGCAGCCAATGTGCTGGCGGAATGGAATGCAATATTTGATGCTCATAATGAGGTGTCTTGTCTTATGCTCAGAAGTATGAATCCTGAGCTTCATAGACAATTTGAAAATTATTCACCTTATGAAATGCTTTAAGAGCTTAAATTAACAAGCTGAAGTAGAGCGCTTTGACCTGATCCAAAATTTCCATGCTTGCAAACAGGAAGAGGGAAAACCAGTTGGCCCATATGTCATTAAGATGAAGAATTATGTGGCGCAACTGGAATGTCTTGTTAATGTGCTCCCACGAGATCTTAGTATTGGTTTAATTATGAATGGCCTCACTAGTAACTTTGCGGGTTTTGTAAGAAACTACAATAAGCATAACATGGGGAAGACGATTGGTGAACTACATTCTCTGCTTAGTAAGTATGAGAATGGTTTACTTTAAAAGGCTGGTACACCATAAGTAATGGCGATTCAAGGTGGTAGAATCTAGAAGGCCAATAAGAGATCGCAAAATGCTAAAGGCAAAGATAAAGGAAAAGGCAAGGGAAAGGATAAAAGTTATATCTCTAAGACTAAAAACCCTAAAACTTCTGCTAAAGAGCACTCGACAAAGAATGACGCATGCCGCCACCACTGCAAAGAATTAGGGCATTGTAAGAGGAATTGTCCTGCTTACCTTGTTGAGTTGATTAAGAAAAAGAAGCAAGTTGGAACTTCCAGTTCCTCAGATATCTTCGTGATAGAATTATTTTCTTTCCCTAATAAATCCTAGGTGTATGACACTAGTTGTGGTACTCACATTTGTAACACAAAATAGGGTCTTAGAGGAGGAAGAAAAATTGAAATAAGGAGCTCTCTATTTGTACATAGGCAATGGTGTTCGTGTGCAAGTAGAAGCTATTGGAAGTTATGACTTAGTTTTACCTAATGGCCTAGTGATTTGTTTAGACAATTTCTATTATGCACCTACTATTACTAGAGGTGTTGTTTCAGTTTCATGTTTGGTTGACAATGGTTTTATCTAATGTTTTACGGATTATGGAGTTGCAGTTTCTAAGAATCATGTTCTTTATTTAATGTTATTCCAGGTGATGGTATTTATGAAACTGATGTGCTTAATCTTGTGCCAAATGTTAATTCTATTTATAAATGATAGCTACTTCATTACCTTTACGGTTGTATTTACTTAAACATAAACATGAAGTTTTTGAAATGTTCAAGGTGTTTAAGAATGAAGTAGAAAATCAACTCGAAAAGACTATAAAATCAATTTGATCAGATCGAGGAGGTGAATATATTAGTCAAGAGTTTAAAGATTATCTTAAAGCTTGTGGGATAGTTCTGCAGCTTACTCCTCCATTTACATCACAACATAATAGGGTGTCTGAGAGGAGGAATCATACTTTGTTAGACATGGTTCGATTGATGATGAATCTTACAACTTTTCCATTATCCTTTTGGGATTATGCTCTAGAGTCTGCTACATGTATTATCAACATGGTTCCAACCAAGAAGGTTGATAAGACACCATATGAACTATGGTATGGAAAAGTTCCTAACTTGTCTTACTTAAAGGTCTGGGGATTTGAGGCGCTTGAGAAGCGAGATACGCTTGAGAAACTCCAACAAAGACATGTTAAGTGTATCTTTATAGGATAACCAAAGGTAATGATGGGTTACTATTTCTACTTCTATGCTGAGTTCTTGGAGAAAAATCTTATATCTTAAGAAGTCAGTGGGAGGGCGGGAGAACTTGAAGAAATTCAAGATGAAGATACATCACCTTCTAAAAACACTAGTGAAATGCCTATGAAGGTTAAAGGTTTCAAACCACCTCAAGAGGAAGTGATTCCCGTCATAGGTCTGTATGGACACATCAAGCTCCTGAACGCTTATGTCTAAATGTAGAAGTAGAAGAGCATAGTTTGGGGGATCCTAATGAACTTGCTAACTATAAAGCTGTAATGTTAGATCCAAAATCTAATAAGTAGCTCGATGCTATGAATGCGGATATGCAATCCATGAAAGATAATCAAGTTTGGCGCTTGGTTGATCTTCCTCCTAATTGTAAGATTGTTGGAAGTAAATGGCTTTTAAGAAAAATACTGACATGGATGGCATAATACACACCTATAAAGCTCGTCTTGTAACAAAGGGATATACTCAACTCTATAGTATTGATTATGTAGAAACGTTCTCACCTGTTGCTGACATTAGAGCTATTGGGATTCTCATAGCTATAGCGGCGTTCTATGACTATAAGATATGGAAAATGGATGTAAAAACTGCCTTCTTAAATGGTTATCTTGATGAGCCATGTGTATATCAAAAGGCTAGTGGGAGTAATGTTACATTCCTTATCTTATATGTCGATGACATAATTATCATGGGAAATCACATTCCAAGTTTACAAAGTGTAAAGACATATCTTAGAAAGTGTTTGCCATGAACGATTTGGGGGAAGCAACATTTATTCTTGGAATCAAAATCTACCGAGATAGATCGAAGCGATTAATTAGACTTAGTCAAAGTGATTACATGGATAAAACCTTGAAAGGTTCAAGATGGATAATTCCAAGCATGGTAATATTCCCATGCAAGAAAGACTTGACTTGAATAAAACACAAGGTGCTACAACACCCGAAGAGGTGAAGCAGATGCAAAATGTACCCTATGCTTCGGCAGTAGGATCCATTATGTATGTGGTGAGATGCACTAGACCTGATGTTGCGTTCGCGTAAAATATAACAAGTTTTTTCAACAGAATCCAGGAAAACCACACTAGACTGCTATGAAAACCATTCTTAAGTGTTTAAGAAATACTAAAGATGTGTTCTTGGTTTATGGTAGAAATCCTGAAGCTAAACTTCGAGTTGATTGCTATTGCAATGCTGAATTTGAGACCGATAGAGATGAAATAAAATCTCAGACAGGATACGTCTTCATTTTGAATGGAAGGCGCAGTAGACTAGAAAAGCTCCAAGCAAAGTACTACTGTAATGTCTGCTACAGAAGCTGAATACATAGCTGCTTTAGAAGCAGAGATGGAAGCTGTTTGGATTAGAAAGTTTATTTCAAGGCTTGGTATAGTACCAACAATAAACAAATCTATTAAGATGTTTTGCGACAATTCAACCGCACTTCTTATAGCCAACGAACTGGGGGTTCAGAGGGGCGCCATGCACTACCATAGAAGATACCATTATGTTCATAAGTATATTGAACTGGGCGAAATTAATCTTCTTAAAGTTCACATAGATAACAATCTAGCAGATCCTTTTACGAAGGCTTTACCGAAAGGAAAGCTTACTCAACATGCTAGGAGAATGGGACTTCGTTTAGCTAGTAGTTTATGTAGATTTGTGTTTAGTATCTCGATAAGGGATGTTAAGACAATTTATTTTAAATTGTGTCCTATATTTGCATGTTTAATCTGTGAATAATCTTATTATTCTAAATGAGTCCGTTGTCGATCAACAATATGGGAATATTGTTGAACTAAGACAAATCTGAGTGATTGGTGATATCTTGGATATTAAAGGATGTGTCCGCCAAACTTACATGATATTTATAAGATGAATATTGGACTTCCCCAACTAACAAGATCATCACTTTATGGATCAGCATCATTAAGTGAATCTTGTAAGTGATTTTATTTACTAAATCCTTAGACTTGAGATGCAAGTAGGTCTTGCATGTGTAGGTTATCCTTTTTGATTTAGTTTTAGTTATCCTGCATAAGGTAGCTAATAAAGATTATTTCAGAAGTGATTATAAAGCATGGTGACATGGCACTTGTAGTCAATATAGAATTTGTTCCTTTAGTAGTTGAAGTATGATGCCATTGGTCCCCTCGTAGGATTAATCAAATGTATGCATGGTCGCGCCTAAAAGCTCATGTAGAAGAGTCTCATTGACTTTTTGTAATCTTAACTAATCATATATACGAGAAACAAAATTGTTAAATAATGGAATGACTTTGATCCATATCCATTTTTAACACGGTATCAGAAACAATGGGATTGTAAATACATAAATCATTTTATCTGTGACTTTATGAAACCACAGTCGGATATTTTTGGGGCATTGGCGTGTTGCTAGACGCTTACCAATGTTATTATATTATTTGATACATGTCCAAGTAGGGGCTGTTGGATTATGTCCACGTAGAAATAATATATGTCTAGAAACTTATTCAAGCCTACAGGGACGCACGCGTTAATACGTAAAACAATTAATGAATATATTAAGTGTAATATATTTATGTGATAAGCTTAACAAACGTTAAATAGTTAATGTAAATATTTAACAGAGTTATATTAATTGTTAAATAGTTTAATAATTAATATATATGGGATTTAAGGAAAAAGGAAAGTTTTGATTTGTTTCCTTTTCTCTAAGAACCGGCTAAACACCCTATTAAGGAGGTGGGAGAGTTTTGCTTGCAAGCCAAGTTATTAAGCCTATAAATAGAGGTTAAGAGATTCATTGTTTGATACACCTTGGAAACCTAATCCCTAAATCTCTCAAATGGAGTTCTAACTCAGACCAAGAAGGATCAAGTGAAGTCCCTAAGCTTAGAATAGAAGCCAAGAACCAAAAAAAAGAAGCTCTTGAAGTCATTACTAGGCATACGAACCCGAAAACCCCATTTTGACCTATTTTAGCTCAAGTAAGCTCAAAATCTTGTTAAATAATCTTATAATCTATATTATAATGTTCATAATACTCTTAAGACCATATATGAACTCTTGTTAAAGCCTTGAATCCTCAAACCCATGCGTTTTTTATTAAAACCCTAAAAACGACCCATTTTGATTTTCTAGCTAACCAATCCTTTTTCTAAACTTTTGTTATGTTATAACATCTTATTTTTGCTTATTCTAATAAGCTATAGCATGGAAATATCATTTGGAATCCTAAAATAAGCTTGCATGGCTTTTTGGACTTGATTTGTAAATTATTACCATGCAAGGGGTATATATCATAACTTTCTGAAATTTATAACTAAAGGGGCTAAAAATGTCATTTTTACAAAGTTATAACTATAAAAACTTATCTTACCAAGTTCTAAAGTTAAAAGTTTAAATTATATATAATTTATATATAAAGGACTAAACTTGTAAAAGTTTATAAACCAAGGGTATATATTGCCATTTTTGCAAACTTAAAAATATAAAATATAATATTTTTATATAAATTATAAAAATATATATTAATATTATAAAACTCAATTTCATTAAAACCCGACACAATTATCATTATTAATCATCGATCGGCGCATTATAAGACAATTACGTTATATATTTAACGTAATTTATCATCGACTAACTTTTGAAGAAACTTAAAATCTTATCGTATCACGTTACTAGGGAGCTTCATGTAAGGAGTTTCATTTGGGTATACATTTTGACGAGTTTGCTGGATTTACGATTTAAAGTGTCCTGGCTCCTCAAACGTTTACTACATGACCTCTGAATTATGATGGCCCGAACAGTGATGCAATATTTCCATAAATTAATAAATCAAAGTAATACGTTAAATTTTATAAGTTTTGAAACATAAACCATCACACTAAGACTTGACATATTACCCCAGGTTGCGTGACGAAGCCGTTACTTTCACTTTATATACTTTTGTCATCAATCAGATTTCCCCTGTTAAGGTGAGTTCATAGCCTCGCAATTTAAAACTTCTAATGTTTTCATAAACCCGCTAGGGGGATACATGCTATAAACCATGAATACGAGTGTTTTTCCAACTGTATGCTATCCTGATATATTATTGCCTAAGTCCTTACTTTTGCCATTAATTACTTTTCAGAGTAAGCGCGAATGCTATGAATAGATCTATTTGGGACTGAGCTTCCCCGACGGTATACCTATACTTTCTGGTAACCAAACGCACTTTATTTGAAACACTATGCGGGTGTTTGGCAAAGGCACCCGTTGGGGCAATTTATTGTAATCATTGATTATCTCAAGGTCTTGGTGCATGAGCTTCGGGCAATAATATTGTTTTCTATAATAATTGTACTCATTGCAATTATTACACTTATGGGTGTATAACAACGTAACCCACTATTGAACTTGTATTCAAACTATTTAACATAAACCTACGAGTATCACTCAACCATTGTGTTGACCTTTTTAGCATGTTTATCTCAGGTATTTGAGCAACTTATGGCATGGAGTGGCACAGACTTAAAGATGGTTAAACTGTTATCATTCAAACTTTATGTTTTCATGTAGATTTTGGGACCTCTGTTTGTAAAAACTCTGATAAAATAATGAATGATAACTTATCTTTTAAAAACGTCTCTTTTGAGTCGTTTTCTATGATTATGACTGTTATACTATGAAATAATACCCCAGATTAGCTTCCGCTGCTATATGTCAAAAATAGGGGTGTTATAGATTGGTATCAAGAGCCAAGGTTATAGAGAACAAGGTTGAAACCTTAACTATAACTACTTTTCTTTTTCTATCTAAGAAAGTCCTCCGTGCCACTACATCTTCCAGAATAGTATGTAAAGTACATAACTATTATACTATTATATAAATAACTTATGTTATTTACCACTGGGTTGTTAACAGAGCGATGTCTTCTCCCAGCCACCCTACTTCCAATATTGAGGATGCTTTTTCCTCTAACTTTCCTGACTATATCCCGGCTTCCTCGGACTATGTCCTAGCTTTACCAGGAAAAACTTATTCTAGCTCTTCAAATAACTCATTTGGTTTAGTTCCAATAGCTTCACCAACTCTTTCACTTTTTCATGATGACCCTATTGTGCCTCCATATTCAATGTTATCTCCAATGTTTAATCCTCAAAAATTCTTTCTTCTTGAGGAATTATTGCCACTTAAGAAACGAGGTCGTGACCGATCATCCTCCTCTACTTCTACCCTACCTCAAGAATTTAAGATAGGAGAAGGCTCTCGTAAGACAAGTCTGGAACGTCATGAGGAGCAAATTGAGGAAATTTTGAATCACCTAGATGAACTCTTTCTCGACCGCATTGAGCAAATAGAAGACAAAATATAAGGTCTTGGAAATGGCCGGGTGATCATACAACAAGATTTTGACAATCTGGAAGCTGAACTCCGAGAGTCTCGTACTCAAATTGCTAAACTTCAAAGAAAGCAAATGGGAAATAACAGCAAGATTGCTTTGGCTCGCTTCAGGATTGCTAATCTAGAACAAATCATCGAAGATATCCAGGCTCGTCACCAAGCAGATAAGGAAAGTCTTTTAAATGCAATCTATGAACTCAAGAACAGCCAGGAAGGACCATCGGACTACTAGATTAGATACTAGTTATAGCCTTTGATAGAACCTAGCCACGGGATGTGTGGTATAAATAATAACACTTGTCAAATTTTGACTATGTACAGTACAAAGGCAAGTCGTTCATGATATAATATAATGGTGATCCTGTTTTATATTCATCTTGTGTCCTATATTACATCTCCGTCTTCATCATTATGAATCATACCGTGACTTCTAATAAATCAGATGCTTGTTAGAATCCATATCAAATAAGTATCTATGATTTTAATATCACTATTGTTTAAAAATGCTTGAAGTTCAAAAATAAGCATTTCATTTCAAGACTTGTGATATCATTCTTATTACGTGTTGTCTTATGTTGATAGAATGCCTCCCAAAAGGACATCAACATCTGAAGCACCAACCATGACTCAAGCTGCCATTAGGAAATTAGTTGCTGACTGTTAGGTTTATGAAAAGTGTCAATTATGTGGTTTTATTATATTTTGTTATTAGACTTTATTTTATTTAGTTTAATATAGCTTGTAATAAGGTTTATATTGCTTAGTAAGATAAGACATAATAAACAAAGTCTAGGGACTGTAGTATTTGACAATGTTAGGAAAATTAAGAAAGAAGCTCCCTCCCATTGCCTTTAAATAGCCTAATCTTCTTTGGGGGGATGCCCTTGTAACTAACTCTCATTTTCCCTCCATAATAAGATTTGAATTTTCCCTTTACTTGCCCTCATTCTCTCTAATCTTACATGTTGATATGATTGATTCAAGATTCATGTGACCTATCAAGTGGTTTTTCAACGCAAAGAGAAGTTGTGTACTTGTTTGTGCGTGATTTTGTTCGACCGAGAATCAAGAAGTGATGGTTTCCGAATTCGGTTGGTGCTATTGAGGTTTTCGAGGATTGATTTGGCTAGATTTAGTGTTTTTTGGACGTTATTGTGTTCTCGGAACTGTTCATTTCATTCTCGGAAGTGTGGTTTTGATTTTCGGTTGAAGCTTTGCATTCTCGGTAGAGTGGTTTTGAGTTTCGGAAGACTTTTTCTTGTAAATTTAGCAATTTCAGTACGAAATATCAGTGTAATAGATATATTCGATCTTTTGGTTCTATCAAAAATCGTTTATTAGGAATTCGGTATTAAACTCGGTTTTATCGAGTTTGTTAAGTTCACAAATTCGGTTCCATCGAATTTGTGATATAGGGAATTTTACTAAGTATAAACTCGGTAATAAGCTTTACAAGTCATTTTACACTTTCATTTCACGGTTTTATCGTGTTTTGAAGTGTTAAATATCGGTTTTTCAAGATTTACTAAACTCGGCAATCAAATTCGGTTTCATCGAATTTGAGTTTTTAGAACACTTGGATTATCTAGTCATCATAAAATTCGGTTTCATCGAATTTGTGGTTATTAATAATTCATAACTGTTGGATTTTAACAATTTAGGCTTACCGAGTTTATAGTGAATAGTGTTATCGAATTTGAGTAGTTTGCAGTTTACCGAGTTTATTATTTGAAGATTTCCGAGTTTGATAGTGTACTGTTCGAGAAGGGTATTCGTTTTCAGATTACTTGTTGTCCGTGAACAGTGTTACCGAATTTGACTACTGTTACCGGAGGTTTGGATATTTTTCTACAAATCTCACTTTATTGTCTAAAAAGATCCAATCTTTGAATCTTAAGACATGTCGACATCCAAAACATACCAACAATCCCTTGCTGATGCCGGTTCTGAGAATAGGCCACCCATGCTTGAAAGGGGTAGTTACATACCTTGGGCGAGTAGATTCAAACGATTTCTTAATCGCAAGAGGGAAAACCGGAAGTGGCTTATCAAAGCACTAGAAGATGGCCCTTATGTGTTTAGGAACATCACACCTACAGGTTCAACAATACCAAGGTTGCAAGACATAGAGGATCTTCAAGGAGATGACTTATTGTACTATGATGCGGAAATGGAACTCATGAATATGATTCTTCTTTCTATTCCTAATGAGATTTACAATTCTGTGGATTCTTGTAAGACGGCCAAGGAAATATGGGCTCGTGTTGAACGTTTGATGAGGGGAACTATACAAAACCAAGTTGACAGAGAAACGCGGTTTACAAATGAATTTGATCAATTTGTTGCTGAACCAGGAGAGTCACTAGTTTCAGTCTACAATCGTTTTGCTCAGTTAATGAATGATTTGGAACGAAACAACATGAAGTTTCCAACTGTTTTAGTTAACATAAAGTTTCTGAATAGTTTGCAACCAGAATGGTTGAAATATCTGACTCATGTTCGTTTGGCTAAGCGATTGACAGTTGATTCGTTCGATGATCTTTTTGATTATCTTTTACAATTTGAGAAATTGGTTAATGCTTCAAGGGCAAAGAAGTTAGAAAAGTCTCATGATCCTTTGGCTCTAGTAGCATATACGGGTTCATCTTCCAGAAATACCTCTTCTTATTATGTGACACATCCTTCATCTGTAGTTGATTATGATGAAGAGTATGAGCAGGATGATGTTCACAACCATTCTGAAGATCCCCTAGCATCTGCTATGTTGTTACTTGCCAAAGCCATTACTCAAAATTTCTCTAATCCAACAAACAATCGTCTTCGTGCTTCGTCTAATACCAGAAATCAAGCAGTCGTTCAAGGTGACAGGGTGAATATTCAAAGCAGAAATTCTGGTAATGTTGGAAGAAATAATAGACGAGCTTATGTTCAAGGAGAAGTTGTTGAGGGAATGAATGCTACAAATGAGACTGCAAATGTTCAAAGGATTGTTCGAACTCCGACTCCAGGCAATACTTCAACGGGTCAATGTTATAACTGCGGTGGAAAAGGACATTATGCAGGAAGTATCCCAAGCCAAAGGGTTCGTGATTGACGTTTTTCATGGAGCAAATGTTGTTGGCAAAACAGGATGAAGCCGGTGTAATTCTTACCGATGAGCAGAATGATTTTCTCTTTGCTGATGCTTCAAGGATGGAAGAAATCTGAGAGAACTAGTGCCAAACATATGCTTAATGGCCATATTCAACCAGCTGTTCAAATTCTATGATGAGTCCATGCTATGAGTCTGCGTTTGTATCATGCGAGGTACAATCTTCATCCATCAATGAGAATGATGAACAAATGTATCCAACTCATACTAAAATTATTAACAGTACCATTGATGATGATCAAATTAATAGCAATATTCAATTTGATTCTGTCAAAGGAAATGTTAATAGTGGCAGTGTTGAAAAAGATACACATGTTTATGATCAGTGTGCATTAGAAACACTTGCTAGGAATGCATATGATGAAGCTGCAAAACAACAAAGATTTGCTCAAAAGGTCCAACAACAAAATATGACTTTGACCAGTCAGATTGAGATGTATAAGGAAAGGAATCGGGTTTTGGAAAACATAACCAAGGATAACAATTATCTAAAAGAATTTCTTGAAGCTGATGAAAGGGCAAAACGTGTTCAAAAACAAGCTGAGTCTCAATTATATCGTGATCGATATATTATTCGAGATCTTGAAAAACAACGAGATAAGTTGAGTCAAGAGGTCAAACATTTCAAACAGAAAAATGAGGAATTACAACAATCAATTTATTTTAAATGAAAAATGAGTGAAAAACGAGAATAATGTAATTCATGATACATTCTTGATCTTGAGGAAAAACTAAAAAGAATGGTTGTTTTGTTTTTGAAATTGGTAATTCTTTACAAGCAATGTAAATGCTCGGTCCTAAAAACCATTTTCTGTTTATGGTCAAAATTTAAAAAACTGGTTTGGAGTATCGGAAATCCTTATATCACTCAGACAAGCAAATTTCAAATTCCAAAAAGTTATAGTTGCATCTAGGACTGGTAATATAGAAAATCCTTTGAATGTTATAGATTCTAAGGAAACTCTAGAGGATGCTTTCAAAAGTCAACAGAAAATGAATGATCCAATTGCTGTTGCGAACAAACAAAATTGTTGGACAATTGATTACAAACAATTGAATGCGCTTTATAATGATTTTGTTCCTCAAAAAGAATCATTCGTTGTACAAACATGTTCTTCATCTTCTTATATTCCCTTTGTTAAGATTCTGGAAACAAAATCAATGCCAAGTGAGTTACCTTTGATCAATGAAATTATTCAATATAAATGTTGGATTTGGAATGTTGGTTCTGTTGATAAAAAGAACGAAAAGGGCAAGCATGTTTTATACATCAAAGGAAGAATTAGCTCTTAATGATTTTTGTCGAGATCAAGTTAAACCACTTCTTAATGAATTACTGGATTACTTTGATGGATTTCAGAATCTATTTCAAAGGGATATAAAATATGAAATGATGGTTTGAGCAAAATGATTGTTTATCTTGATGAGATGAAAGGTGCAAATTGATTTGTTGAAAGATAACTTTGGAGCATCACTCAAACATGATATTGAGCTATGTGTGTTGTAAACATGAATATGTTGATAAGTCATTTACATGATGAACTTGAACAAGTCAAAAGAAATCTTTAGAGATTCAGTGGGTTTGAAAGCAATGAATCAAATTTCTTGAGAAAGATGTTCAAAGTGTGAAAAAAACAAAAGGGTTGATTTTTGAGTGAAAATTCAAATTGAAAATGAAAAACCTAAATGGGATTTATCGAAGTATTAAAAACCCTCAAAATCCTATTGATTTCTCTTAGATTTCTAGAATAAAGAAACTTGAGGATGAGAACGTGTATTTGGGTTTTAAAGACAATCTTGTAAAGAACGAGATAATGCAATATAGAATATAAAAAGCTTTTCTATTCCAATAACAAAAGGACTCGGTTCTCAAATCAAAAGGAATGGATGATGTTAATTAATCATGTCATCTAAGAAAACTTATGATATGGTTGCTATTGTCTGAGAATCAGAATCTTTTAGATACCATATCTGAGTTGAAAGCTAGAATGAAAAATGGTGAAAATGGTAAGTCTGTGAATACTAAGTTTGACAAGACACATGGTTCTCAATCGTTTCTTTGTGTCACACCCTTAAATAAAAATTGGTTATCAAAGCAGGACGGTTGTTTTTAAAATCAAAAGGAAACCATGTTTGAGTCAAAAACCTGTCACTTTACAGACTTCACATAACAAACACAGGGACACATCAAAACTCACAAAATGTCATTAGCCTCCTGGAATGTACAGAGTTGTCACACAACAAGAATCACAAACAAACAAGACTAAGAATTTGTTATCTTCTACAAGAATGAATGCTACATCTAGTGTTACAAGACCAAAGAGTAGAGATTCACATGTCAAGACCAGTGTCTTAGATGTTTTAAGAATGAAGCAAAGAAAGAAACAGTTTATGTTAGGAAAAATAAGCAAACAGATAATACATTTGCTAAAGTTGTGTCAAACAATGAGAATGTAATTGATGTTGCTGTTGCAAACGCTTCTAAAGCGAAAACATTGTTAACGGAAAGATTAATCTCCAAAGCTATCTTGCAAGAACGTGGGCGTATGCAGGCACATATATCATCACAGATTCAAAATGCAATTGACAATGCTATTCCTTATTTAGTTGATGCATCTGTACGCAGTTATATGTCGGGTTATATTCTTCATGTGCATCCGGCACAAGTTCAATCATCCTTTATTCCAGAACAACAATATCAATTATACCTTGCTATGAAGGCTGATCCTCTGTTACAACAACAAGACATAGCAATCTGGTTGGCTCTCCAGATGAAGTTTGAGAAGACTCAGGTACTACAAACTGCTTGTAGATCTTCTGTCGTTCACACAAGAGATCAGGACGATCCTCATGATGATGCTCATCCTGAGGGGGAGAATAATGCAAAAAGGTAGAAGACATTGGAGTATGAAGCATATGTATCTGGAGAGTCGTCGTCTGGATAAGTTAATGAAGAGGAACCAGGTCCTTCTAATTCAGGTAATCAAGAACAAGATGATGAATTTGATTTCTAGACAGATTCTTATGCTTCTGATGATGATGAGATTCCAACTAAGCAAGTAACACAAGACATCATGGAAGAGATATCTTTGACAATTGATGAAGCTAAGTTGAAGAAGATGGCGGATGAGATGGTAAGACAAAGATGTACTTCAGGAGATGAACATCAGTATCACATTGATCAGATGAAGAATTTCTTGCAAAGTAACATTGTTTGGGAAAGCAGAAAGGAAATTCTTGTCTCTCTACATCCACAAAAGATCACACCATTAGTTCAAAGCTGTCAAAGAGATCCTGAAGATCCAACACTATCTCTGATCAATCAAGACCTTTTGTACTTGAAGAAAGGAAATTCAGGTCCTTAGAAGATAGTTTTGTCACTTTATAAATTTCTAGCAATTGTCTTTAATGATGATGATATTAAAGAACGGGCTTCCAGATGGGTTAATAAGTGTATAAAGAAGTTTAATCCTTATGCAAGATATGGTGTTGAAAACTAGAAGAATCCTCATGCGAAGATCTTCTACATAAGGAGACAGAAAGAACCTGGAAGACCAAAGGAAGAGATCTATTCAAACTCTAAGATCATTTAAGTCATCAAGACATACTGGGAATTAGGTCATGAACATAATTTTATCACAAAGATTGTGGGCATGAGAGCTAATGATTGATGTTTCTATAACCGGCCAGATTACAAGAACCTCATTAAGAATGACACTTGAGAAAAATGTATCTGCTGATCGTGAATAACTAGGTACCTGATTATGTAATACTTGATGGTTATGGTCTCTATCAGTGTTCATCTGGAGTTCATTGTTTGGGAAAGAGTGCACAATTTTCAACTTGGAATCGAAAGCTATCAACAGAAGATTAATCTCACTGCACCAACAATTACATTCCCAGGAATTGAAGAATATGATGTGTTTTCTATTGTCTATGAGCCCGTACATGGAAACATTTACACTAATAGCAAGAAAGAGAAAAGGGTGACGAGACATTCAAAGATACATAAGTTATGTGATGCAACACTGAGAAGAACGCTTGAAGGACTAAAGAGTTATAATAATGATGTCAAGTATGGCTATGTGCAAAAAGAACTCACAAATGATGAAGTTGAGTTTCTTAAGTTTTTTGAAGAAGAGATTGAAGTTCGATTAAATTATCGAGATCAAATGAGAAGATGGGAGATGTACGTGAATGGAAGACCACTTGGACTAAGGAGGGAACGCCCAGAATAATCGACCCTTAGGGGGAGATTGTTAGGTTTATGAAAAGTGTCGATTATGTGGTTTTATTATATTTTGTTATTAGACTTTATTTTGTTTAGTTTAATATAGTTTGTAATAAGGTTTATTATGCTTTAAGTAAGAAATAGCATAATAACCAAAGTCTAGGGATTAGTATTGACAAGTTAGGAAAATAAGGAAGGGAAGCCTCCCTCCTATTGCCTATAAATAGCCCTCTAATCTTCATTAGAGGGTGATGCCCTTGTAAGTAACTCTCATTTTCCCTCCATAATAAGATTTGAATTTTCCCTTTACTTGCCCTCATTCTCTCTAATCTTACATGTTGATATGATTGATTCAAGATTCATGTGACCTATCACTGACAGTGTTACCACAGCTCTGGAAGCACAAGCTACAACAATGGCAAATGCTGACAATACCAATAGGAACACCGAAGAAAGAGAAGCTCCTGTAGCAAGAAAGTTTAGCTACAAAGAGTTCATGAGTTGCCAACCTATCATTTTCAAAGGTTCAGAAGGAGCTGTTGGACTTATCCGCTGGTTTGAGTGAACTGAATCAGTGTTTTCCCGTAGCAACTGTACCGAAGACTGCAAGGTGAAGTTTGCTACTGGTACTTTAACTGCAGAAGCTCTATTCTGGTGGAATTCTTTTACCCAATCTATTGGGATAGAAGAAGCTTACAAGATTACCTGGGTTGAATTCAAGAAGATTTTGATAAAGAAGTACTGTCCCCGAACTGAAGTCCAAAAGATAGAAGACGAATTTTTAAAAGCTGATATGAAGGGAATGATCTAAGGAATGATCTCAAGGCATATGTGAGAAGATTCCAGGAATTGGCAACCTTATGACCCACTATGGTGCCAGATTCTGAGAAAATGATAGAAGTTTTCATCAAGGGATTGCCTCAAAGTATTAAAGGAAATGTTACAGCCTCTAAACCACAAACTTTAGAGGAAGCCATTAACATAGCCCAGAGGATAATGGAGCAGGTAACAAAGCACACTCCGGTGCAAGTATCAAGTGATCACAAACAAAAGTTTGACGACAGAAGAACTTTCAACAACAACAACAACTACTGTAACACCAACACCAACAACCGCTACAATAATCACCAACCACAACAGAATAGAAGACAGAAAACCTTCAGGTCTTATGCCATCACTCCAACTAAAAACAATAGGTATATTGGAAACCGTCCCTTGTGTAAGAAGTGCACTCTGCATCATACGGGACCTTGCACTGTTAAGTGTAATACTTTTAACAAGGTGGGCCATCTGACTAAGAACTGCAGAAACAAAGGGCCAGCCACTGGAAGTAATCTGCTACTAGTGACAGTTACTTGTCATGCCTGTGGAGAGAAAGGGTATTATGCAAATCAGTGCTGAAAGACCACCAACAACAATTCCTAGGGAAGAGCCTACATGTTGAAGGATAGGAATGCTCACCAAGACCCGAACGTAGTCACAGGTATGCTCCTTCTAAACCAACATCTAGCTAGAGTATTATTTAATTCTGGATCCGATAAAAGTTTTGTATCCATATCTCTTGCCTCTATGCTAAATATTCCACCCATTACAATAGATACCTTTTACAATATCGAAATGGCTGACAGAAACTTAGTAAGCACAAACACCATTATTCAGGGTGCAACTCTGACTTTGTTAAACTAACCTTTCAAAATTGATCTTATGCCAATCAAACTCAGTAGTTTTGACGTCGTCATTGGTATGGATTGGTTATCCAAGTATCATGCTAGAATTATTTGTGACGAGAAAGTCATCCACATCCCAATCAACGGTGAAACTTTGATCATCCGAGGTGACCAAAGTAAAACCCGACTAAGTCTCATATCCTATATAAAAAGCAAAAGGTATATATCCTGAGGTTGTCAAGTTTTTTTAATCCGAGTAATGGAAAAGAATTCAGACGAGAAAAGACTAGAAGATATCCCAGTAGTCAAAGAATTTCCAAAAGTTTTTCTTGAAGATCTATCTGGCCTTCCTCCCGTTCGCCAAGTAGAATTCCAAATCGATCTAATTCAAGGAGCGACACCTGCAGCCCGAGCACCTTATAGATTAGATCCTTAAGAAATGCAGGAACTATCTAACCAACTTTAAGAATTATCAGATCGAGGTTTTATCCGACCAAGTACTTGACCTTGGGGAGCTCCTATCTTATTTTTCAAAAAGAAAGATGGATCTTTCAGAATGTTTATCGATTACCGAGAGTTGAATAAACTTATCGTAAAGAATCATTACCCATTACCCAGGATTGATGACTTATTTGACCAACTTCAAGAATTGAGTATCTACTCGAAGATTGACTTAAGATCAGGCTATCATCAACTGAGAGTCAGGGATGAAGATATTCCCAAGACTGCTTTTAGAACAAGATACGGACACTATGAATTTCAAGTGATGTCATGTAGTTTAACTAACGCGCTTGCTGTATTCATGGATCTCATGAATCGTGTGTGTAAACCATACTTAGATAAATTTGTGATAGTGTTCATCAATGATATTCTCATCTACTCTTGTAACAAATAAGAGCACGCAAATCATCTTAGAATAATCCTAGAATTACTCAAGAAATAGAAGTTGTATGCCAAGTTCTCCAAGTGTGATTTCTGGATTCATATCGTGCAATTTCTTAGACCCTTAATTGATAGTCAAGGACTTCATGTTGACCCCGCCAAGATTGAAGCAGTTAAGAATTGGACATCTCCTACTACACCTACAAAAATACGTCAATTCTTAAGACTCACCGGTTATTATCAGAGATTTATCAAATATTTCTCGAAGATTGCAAAGTCTTTGACTGAATTAACCCAGAAAAACAAGAAGTATATCTGGGGAAAAGACCAAGAGTCGGCTTTTCAACTACTTAAACAGAAGCTATGTGAAGCTCCAATCTTAGCATTACCAGAAGGAAATGATGATTTTGTTGTTTACTGTGATGCATCCCATCAAGGTCTGGGAGCGGTGTTAATGCAAAGAGAGAAGGTTATTGCATATGCACCTCCCGACAACTTAAAGCCTAATAAGAAAACAATACCACTCATGGATCTCGAATTTAGGAGCAGAGTGTTAGCTCTTAAAATTTGGAGACACTAATTTATGACACCAAATAGTACTAGTGTTCACTGATCATAAAAGACTCTTCACATATCCTTGATCAGAAAGAGTTGAACATGAGACAACCTTGTTGGCTAGAATTGCTTGCAGATTACGATTGTGAAATTCGCTACCATCTTGGAAAGGCAAATGTCGTAGCAGATGCCTTAAGCCGGAAGGAACGAATCAAACCAACTCCGAGTAGATCATAATTATGTACCATCATCCACAAATTAACCATCACAAATACTCGAAAAGCTCAAACTGAACACTTAAAGAAGAAAACATCAAAGGCTGAAAACTTACGAGGACACAGAGACCTATCAAAGCATTTGAAAACGTCCTGATGAACCCTAATGTATCAAGAATCGGCGTATGTTGGTTACCACTATCCCCTGGTAAATCTGAGAGACTTGATCATGCATGAGTCCCATGATTAAAGAATTTCTATTCACCCCCGGTTCTGACAAGATGAATCAGAATCCTAAAGAAACTTTATTGGTGTGCCATAACTTAGAAGGAAAACATCGCTGAATAGTTGGCAATGTTGACATGTTCTAGAGTTAAAGCAATAATGTCGGAGCCATCTGGCTTACTGGTATAAACCAGAGATATTCCAATGGTGGAAGTGGGAGAGATATCAATGATTCATCACAAAACAACCAACACCTCTAACGGGCATGACAGAAAATCTGGGTCATTATGTCGATCGTCACCACATCCGCAGCACATTTCATCCCTACCGATACCCGAGAGACAAAGTAAGAAAACCCTTACAAGTTTATACATAAAAGAAATAGTTCCGACATGGAGTGCCAATATCTATATCTCGGAACTAGACAGTCATTTCCACATCCAGAATTCTTTGAAATCATTATAGAGTTGCTTTGGGTACACAAATTAGACCATGAGTACGGCCTTATCAATCTTAAACCGATAGGACAAAGTGAAAAGAACCATCCAAACACTTGAAGACATGCTTCGAGCCTATGTTATAGATTTTGGAAAAGGATGGGAAAAAAACTTACCATTAGTAGAATTTTCTTACAATAACAGTTACCATGCCAGTATTAAGGCAACACCATTTGAGGCACTTTATTGGTCAAAGTGCAATGATCTACCTGTTTTTTGCTGTGCCGAAGTGGAGATGTTCAACATACATGACCATAAATAAATCCATTGAAACCACTAAGAAGATAGTGCAAATTCGAACAAGTGCTTGCAAGCTACAAGAGACGACATAGAAGTTCCTCCAATGAAAGACGAAGCTTATAAATTTCAGGTGGAGATCGAGTTACGTAAAAAAGTTACACCTCGTAAAGGTTCATCCATTCGGAAAACGAGGAAGCTTAATCCCCGTACATTAGACCTTCTCAAATCCTTAAACGGATTGCCCATTGGCATATAACTTGAGCTTACCCTGAAGAGCTCAGTAATGTCCACAGTACTATTCATTTTTCTAATCTAAAGAAATGCTTATCTGACGAATCCCTTGTCATTCTAATAAAAGAGCTTCAGCTTGATGACAAACTCAACTTTGTGGAAGAACCAATAGAGATCATGGATCGAGAAGTTAAGCAACTAAAACAAAGTTATATTGCTATATTCAAAGTAAGATGGAACTCTAAAAGAGGACCATAATTTATGTGGTAACGTGAAGATCAAATTCGTGCCAAGTATCCACATCTGTTTTCAAACATCACTCCGGCAACCAACTAAATCTCGGGACGAGATTTTTTTTAAGGGAGGAAGACTATAACAACCTGTAATTTTCATCAATGTAATTATCCATCTATTAAATTAGATGCACTGTAATATCTATCTATTATATATATACTACCTTTTATATGGAAAATTTTAATTTATCTCATTATGCAACGTAACTTGCATCTCTAAAGTAAACGAGCTCACGCAACCTACCTATGCCAATTGTATCTATGTTTATATCATGTAAACATCCTAATATGTCAAGTATAATCTAAATCATTTTTAACCAGTACATTATCCATTAACGTACATTACAATGTAATAATGAAAACATACTTTATACGTTAACAGTTTATAACTAACTAAACCATAATTATATGGTAATGTAATACATATAAAATTAATGTGGGCAAGCCTTCAAGCATGTGTAACAAGTGTATAATCACAACATTTGAACATCATTTTCCCTCCTCAAATCAAGTTTACAACTTCTAAAGCCCAATTACAAGTCCATAATCAAGAAAGTTCAAACTAGGTCATTTACCTCCTAAATCACTCTAGTTTCTTACGCTACCAAACTCAAGCGACAAAGGTACAAAGCCATAATGCAAGATTTCTAAACCTAAACCTAAACCCTAAGTCGTCTAAAGCCTAATCTAAACCCCTAAACCCTAAACAAAACCCTAAAACCGATATATTCACTTTTTTTTTTAAAACCTAAAACAAAACCCTAAACCCTAATTCTGAACCATACACCCTTAATCCCTAAAACCTAATCCGTCACACTAAACCCTTAATCCTAAACCCTAACTATCCTAATCATAAACCCTAATACACATTTTAAAGACCAAAAACCCTAACTCGAGAAACCTTTGAACCCAAACCACCACGTCACCCCCTTTTTCTTTCATTTAACCCATTTAATCAAACAAGCACCTCAAGCAAGCATCCTAGCACCACCATGACATCACTACCATGTCACAAGCAAGCAACCAAGCACCTCCATCACCTCCCTTGGCCACCAAGTTTGGCCTTGTCACGTCCTTGTCACCCTGTCTAACCGAACCCATATAGACCCTCACCAACTTGCATAACTACTCTCCTAGCTTCCATGAATCACCTATAGCCTTCCTTAGTCATCTATCTACAACCCTTGATGTAACACCCCCAAATTGGGTCGCAGCGGAATATGGGTCCGGGGCGTGTTACTTCATGAATCAACAACACAAGAGATATATAGAACGACCAAAAAGTCGTTTGAAAACGATACATTGGATTTAACAAAGTCATTGTTACAAAAAGCCCGTAGCTTAACTTGTTCACTTAATCAAATACAAAGATTTTCAGCCCATAACAGGTAACAAAATGAAATGCGACAAAATCTTTAATGCAAGACATCCAAATCAAAACCACCAATGTATCCATCGCACCTTGTGCTTATTGATCCCCTGAAAAACATTGCTTTAAAACGTCAACAATATGTTGGTGAATTCATAGGTTTGATAAATCATATATTGTAGGACCACAAGATCTTTCAATTGTATGATAATGCAACAGATGCTAGATATCACATAAAAATGTAATTAACTTTGCTCTAAAGCTCATGACACTGAAGCTTGACATGTAAGGATGCCAAATTAATGGCCGTTTTGCACCGTGGGTGAATGTTCTAACCCGCAAAGCCCATGTACGATATGGTATACGATTTCGTTTCACTGGTGAAAGCTAATCACCCGAACGTGGTTGTCAAACCCAATAGATCATTTATAACATTCGCGCATCGTGTAATTAACAGTTCATGATAATGGGCTCATATGGGTTATCGCTACTTAGGCAACATGTAATCATAACATGAAACTTAACCCTTGTTCCAGTTGTAAAACAATGCATGTTTTTTCATACCCCAAAAACTTTGTAGATAAAAGCATGAAAAACGTGGGCTATGAACTCACCTTGCGTGAGTAATGTCCGATGTATCACAATTAACAGCCCACCGAATTGATCGAAAGCAACCTAATTAAATTAAGTTCGTATAAGTAACCGAGTACTTAAACTAAAAATATTGAATATAATCCTAAAGTTTTACAACGTACTATCGTTCGGCGCTATCATAATTAAAGAGGGCGCGACATGACGCTCAGGAGTTAAGACACTTAAAATCGTAAATCCAACAACTTCCGTCGAAACGCCATCCGAAAGAGGCCTCATTCTAAACTCCCTAGTAATATAGAACTATATAACACATAATATTCTATATAGCTCAATCACCAACTAATGTGGTTTAAGAAAAATTGTGCTTAATAATTAAACGTTAATAATTACCGTTTAGTAAAACTGGCGTAACTTTCGCGTTTTAAACCCGATTCTCGCGTTTCTTATGTCCATCTTTTCGTATCAAGACGAGTTATCATAAATTGACATTTTTGAATTTCGACCTACTGGTGAACAGTAAATTTTACTGTTCACAAGGTGCGGGGACGGTCAGACGTGAGCTTTATTAAAAACGAATTCGCGTCGTAAAACCCGTAATGTCGTATTTTATTTGTTATAAGCTCCGTTTTTAAAAAACGATTCTTTCGAGACGTTCTCGTATTTGAAAGTTCTACTATTTTTATGAGGTTACAAAATATAACTTCTGTCATGAATAGTAACTTTTTGAATAAAAATAGTTTTATAAAAGATTAATTGACGTAAACCTTGCGAAATTTCATAACTCGTTCGTTATTAATTGAAAAATTACGATTCTTATCATTTTGGAATCCTAAAAATATGTATTATTTGTTAAAAATATCAACCCTTGCTGTTTATAATTTTTATAAAAATGTTTTTATAAAAATTTACTTACGACTTCGTTTATTAACGTATAACTCGTTTTTAACGTAACTTTTTCGTTATTAATCCGTTTAACAAGTTTCTTACTTTTTCGGAATCGTCGTGAAATGTATTATCTCATAAAAATATAAAATAAGTATGTCCAAAAATGGATTTGGGACAGAATGTTTGTGCTTGTTAGTTAAGTCCATTTATGATCTTTTCTTTATACTTTATTACTTTTGTATTTTACCACAAGTCTCATATATCTTATACTTTATAAATCATACATATATGATGTGTCCTTTGTCCATAATAGTCCTTAAGTGTCCAAGTTACCAAGGTTAATTAATTTATGATAATACTTAAGATCATAACTTTACTTAAGAAATCTCTAATTTACTAGTTTTGTAAATAATCATTTTTACATATAACCAAGTGTGTACAAGTGCATTTCTTTCCATAGGACTTTATTTTAGTGTTATATTAACATGATTAAAAGTCCATAATCAATATTAACATGACTTATGTATTTCTTTAAGTTGAAACATATTATGAAGTTATGAAAACCCTAATTTACTCATAATCATGTTTACTCCAAAACCATATGATACAACATTTTACCATCACTTTTAACATGATATATGTAATAACACCACATATATAAAAGTCACCCATATGATCATTTCAAGTGAAAACCTCATTTTCTTGATAAACTCCTAAATGGTGATTTAAGCTAAAAATAGAAATTACACATGCATGAAAACTTATAAAATGAAAGTTACAAGAATATAAAGAGTTCAAGTGGACCTTAAGATGAATGATGGTAAGCAAGTGCTAAACCCTTGTTTAGCCACAAAACCAAAGCTTGCACTTAAGAAAACCCTTAGCTTCCTTAACTAAACCCTAGCTTCCTTTTTATTATAACTTGGAATGGTTAACCAATGCTTGCAATGCCTGAGTAATCTTAGGATATGTGTATAATAGAGTGTAAAGGGGTTGTATAAAAATTTGTTCATGACTTTTGGTTGGGAGGTGTAAATATGCCGTAGCATATATGGAGCTCAAAGAGGGTGTTTTTGTTTGATTTTTGTTAAGTGTCTGAGTGATGCTATGGTTGTTTGAGTTGTAGTATATAAGTGTTATACTTTGTGTCAAGGCGACATAGAGTGGGTGTCCTAGGGATGGCCTTAGTCATGGTCATTAGTTCAAAGGATGGTCGGGACTGGGGGGTATAGGTGTTTGTGCATAAAGTGGTATGGCATTGAGATTGATACCATAGCGTGAGACTTACCAAAATTTCTTTGTTTACTATATTATACCATGATTGTTATGATTTCGGAAAACAAATGATATTATATGTTATTATATTATGTTAACTTTTATGTTACTGGGTAATAACAAGTGGTATTTGTTGAAGCGTAGGAAAGTTTTCGTATTGGTTCCGGGAGTGCCTAAACGCAATTTATCGCGAAAACAGTATACACTTTTTACGTATCGATAAAAATAAAAATGAACAAGTTGATAATTCTCATTAAATAAATATATAACCCTTTGCTTGATGGTAACATTTAATTGTTTGATGCCCGTTTACATTGATACGGCTATCATTTTCGGCGGTACGCGATTTACTTAACGTTTCACAATTTTTAAGCAAAACCACGTACATAATAAATAATAGCACATTTATTGACGACGCCCAACTTGAACACCACTAGGCCGTGTTACACAAACAACAATAACACTCCAACAATCGCAATCACTACCTAACTTACCAGCATAACCACATTCAATAAGAGAACCACGTAACTAATGATTACACCAACGACAGAATAGAAGACAAGAAAAACCATCAGGAAGTATGCCTGCACTCATGGGTATATGGAATCATCTGTTGTGTGAAAGTGTGCACCCTTTTGCATCAACATCTATAGGTAAGACCTTGACACTATCATGATGTCAAGACTGTGCAATAGGGTTTAGGTCATTGATAAGACTACAGACCACAGAGGACCAACATCATTGGAACACTACGCATAGTTATCCAATAACTCTGTAATGCTATGGATGAAGAAGAGGGCATTACTGTAATCATGCTCAAAAGCAAACTAACAGGCCGCCACAAGGAGCCTTCCCTACTTACTAAGAGACAAAGATAGCTTTTGTTAGCTTTTAGGATTTTTCTAACCTAGAAACACTGCTCCTCGAGGTATATTCAAGCTCTCGCCACTCAGTTGATTTATTATAAAGTGATCTTTGAAACCAACTTCATAGTTTAAAAGAACCCAAACACAACGCTCTATCTTGTCATTTATTACTTTCATCTAGAATCCTACCACGAGACACATAACATAAGTATCAACACTCGTAAAGTTTTGGTGATGTAAGATATGTAAGATAAAGTTATCCATGAAATAATAAGGTGATAATTCCGTTACACCTTGATGTCTGATGATATCGTTTGTCAATCCCATTAGTTCTATTATATTCAACTCTGAATACTCGCCTCATACCTTTGAAACACTATGCACACACAAGCTCTCGACTTGATAATATGCGGCATCAGTGCAATATTGTCTCCTATAGTTCTTTCTATTATCGTTTTATGATTGAAAAATCTCATATCAATCTATATACTTAACACCGTTTTGATATCATGTTTTATGCTTAAATAGGATGATTTATAATCATCTTATTGAAATGAATTAGGAGCCTTCTTTCCTTTGGGATAAGGAAATTATATATTCAGCAACTATAAGATTTATAAGGGATTTAGTTTACAAGGATTAAAGGGACGCTCTGATTTGTAACTTGAATAAATCATAAATTTAGTAGGCTTAAGTTTTAGGTGGCTTATTATATTCTATCATTTTAATTATCTCGTCCTCGTTTTCTTATTGTCATTTCTGTGATAATTTTTTTTGATTCATACTCAAAACAATTTTCTTTCATATCGTTCTGTACAAATAATTCCCTTTTCTTCTATTAATCATTTATAAATTATTTTTTAGTTATTACCTTCATACAATTAAGTCTCTTAATCATCATCTGTTCATTTCCTAATCTGTATCCAACATGTTAGCAACTCTCTTACAATTCATAATCATTCCTTAGACTCGACATTCAATATAAATCTCGGGTGCGATTTTTGTACAGGTAGAGAGGGACTATAGCAACCAAATTTTCATCCATGAAATATTACTTATATATTATGATAACATTTGTACTGGGTAATTTTTAGCTATTATTACATACTATTTATGCTAACAGTGTTTGACATATAGCAAAACTAACAAGTATCACACTAACCTGACTTATGTCATCTATATGTTTATTTATTTCATATAAACATCTATAGGGTCAATTCTATATACTAGTAACATCATTATTACAAGTACATTATCATTAACATTACCATTTGCAACATTTTAAACCAAGCTTTCTCAAAATGTTTAAACGTTATATTCAAACAACCCTAATTTTATGGTTAATGAATACATATAATAATAAATGTCAACACGCAATTTAAAGCATGTATACTAAGTATCAATGATAACATTTTGAATATCTATTTCCCTCCTAAATCAAGTTCTACAACTTTCTAAAGACTCATGTACAAGTCAAATTTATGCATGAAATTGACAACACTTGGTCGTTTTACCTCATGAAATCTTGTTTATATCTTACCACCACTGTAACACAAAGTACAAACACCTAATGCAATAGACCTTCTAAACCGAATCATAAAACCCTATTCCAATTCTATGAACCCTAATACTAAATCATAAGACCAAAGCCAAATTATGCTTACACTCTTTAAACTAATTCATTATGTTTTTACAGAAATCTGATCGGTTGATAAACCAAGGAACTTAGCAAAAATCAATAGTATGAGATTTATTAAGTGAAAATACTAGGTTGTCGCCCTATGTCGTCTGCTCATTTTACCAGGTGGAATCAACCCTATTCGATATCGGAATGAATTAAATTATAGCAGAATTGGGTAACAAGGTGCGCAGCTTCTGCAACCTTATAGTTAATAAGGCCTAGTATCATCTCAAATTTTTGTATAGTAACCATAAAATATGTAAAACTAAAAGTTGTAGATGATCAATATCTAACTATTGATGCTCACTTGTATTTTTGTTTGTAGCTCATCGGAGTTACAGTTTATAAATGGCAACCATTTTACAAGATGATGTTGGCTGTCCAAAATAGCCATCCGTTATAACTCAAATCAACACCCCCTTTAAAGTCTAGAATCCCCAACTGATATTATCACACTATCACGTATCTAGCACCTCCCATGACATCTCCATAGCCAGCTTACAAGTACCTCAAACTCATCCATGAGCTCAACCAAGAAGCATAACATCATCACCTGTTGTATTCCTTTCTAGCCAAACACAAAACACCCAAAATCCTTCACCTTTCAATCCTAGCTAGTTCTAGCTTGTTAAGATTTCAATCTTAGTGCTTAATAGTACACCATTCTACATGTTGTAGAACACTTTGTTCTACCTAAGGAACTTAGGGTCCTTAAAGTGTTTCAAGTACTATAAATAGGCATATATACATGTTCTTTCAAATCATCCCCACATCTTATCTCTTACGCCACAAATGGATTTCTAATACAATTCCATAAGAGCAAAGAGAAGATCTAAGCAAGGTCCCTAATAGTCTCAGGAATAGAAAAGCCAATGAACGACAAGAGAAAATTAAACGATAGTCTGAAAACCATTTTCTAGACATACGGATCATAAAAACCCTTTTCGACCCATTTTAGCTCAAGTAAGCCTAAGATCTTGTTCTATAAGCTTATAATAATATTGAATGTTCATAATACTCTTAAGATCATGCATGAACTCTTGTTTGAAGCTTTGAATCCTCAAACTATGTGTTTTGATAAAAACCTAAAAGGTTCGTTTTGATTTCTACTAACGATGATCCAGTTTTTCTTAACTTTTGTTACTGTAAAAAAATCTTGTTATTTTGAACTTTTGTTACGTTAAACCTTCATATTTTAGCTTATATTAATAAGCTATAACCTATAAATTACTTTTCATATTGAAAAATATCATTATTATGGATTTTGGACTAAAAACGATACATTTTTCATGCAAAAGGGTATATATCGTAACTTTCTGAAACTTATAACTAAAGGGACTGAAAATGTCATTTTATCAAAGTTATAACTATAGGGGTCTATTATGTCACTTTCCAAAATACAAGGTTTACTTTGTACATCTTTTAAACTAGAAGGACCAAACTTGTAAAAGTGAAAACTCCAAGGGTATATTTTGCCATTTTTCATTCTTAAGGGTCTAAAATGTAACATTTTGAAAAAGTGTAGAAATGTGTTCAAAACCTTATAAGACATAACTTTAATTAACGCTTGACGTGCTTATCATTTCCAGTTATTGAGCAAAACGCTTAAAACCGATTATGTTATAACTATTATAAAATTCATCATCGATGTGCTTTTTAAAAATCTTGTCCCGTATCTATATCATATCACAATACTAGGGAGCTTCATATTAAGAGGTTTCATCTTGGTATTAGGTTCTGACTGGGTTGTTGGGTTTACGATTTAAAGTGCCCTAGCTCCTCAAACGTTTACTACATGACCTCTGAATTATGATGGCCGAATCAGTGATGCAATAATTCAATAATAAGTTCAATCAAATGATATTACATTATGACATAAAACATATTCAATCAAACTAAGACTTAACATATTACCCAGGTTGTGTGACGAAGCCGTTACTTTCATTTCATATACTTTTGCCATCAATCAGATTTCACTATACTATTAAGGTGAGTTCATAGTCTCACTTTTAAATCTCTTTAATGTTTTTATAAACCCGTGAGAGGGATACATACTATAAATTATGAATAAAAGTGTTTTTCAAACTATATGTTATCCTGATATACTATTACAACTAATGTCTAAGTAACTTTATGCCAAAAGACCCTCACTATCATGGACCATTAATCACTTGAGAGTGAACGCGAATATTGTGGATAGGCCTATCGGGATTGACGAATCCCGTTTGTGTTAGCCGAATATGTAACCAAACGCACTATATTTGAATCTCATAGGTATATGGCAATTGCCTACACCGAGGCCCATTATCATTATATATATCATTGTTGATATATACACAAGTCAGTTTGTGTGCCATGAGCTTAGAGGCAATTATATATATACCACAATGCAATAATACTGATTTCTATAATTCAATGCAATCATTACACTTTTGGGTATAACAAGGAATCTCACTGTTTATTTATCATAAAACCTATGAATTTCACTCAACCTTTGTGTTGACTCTTTTAAGCATGTTATCTCAGGTAATTGAGCAACTTAAGGCACGGAGTGGCACGGACTTGAAGATGGCTAAATTGTTATCATTCAAACTTTATGTTTCTTGATTTTGGGACCAACTTTTGTAAAACTCTGATGAATAAATGAATGATAACTAAATTTTCAAAAACGTCTCTTTTGAATCATTTTCTATGATTATGACTGTTATACTATGAAGTATTACCCCAGATTAGCTTCCGCTGCTATATGTAAAAAAGGGGGTGTTACATGTAAGGTTTAGTATCCTTGGATAAATCCAAAGGTACTAAGAATGAAACTTTGAGAGTATGATATAAACTATGTGGAATCTAGTTTATACCACTAAGAAGAATAATAGTAATGAATGTTTAACACACACAGAAATATAACCAAAATAATAAGTTCCAATATATTAATACGAACACTCTTTGACAGTGTTAGGGTTTACAACCTTGAAGCTATGGATACTATGAAAGATTGATATGATGTGTTACTAATGCCATAACCTAGGATCTCCTTTTATACACCAAGGAGTCCTTTACAAGATAACTACGAATCTTCTAAAACATTAAGCTTATATGCATATCTTTCTAAATATATCGAATATACACAAGATAACTAATACATATCTTTTAACACGTCTTTACATCTCTTCACACGTCTTTATCTTCATGCATTCTTCAATCTTTATCAGTAGTATAAATCCCTTCAGCAGTGTTAAGTTAGTACTAGCAGTACTAACTTATACCTAGCAGTACTAACTAGTTTATACTGCCAGTTATGACTTAAGCAGTACTAACACTTTGACTTGGCAGTACTAAGTCTAATGAGTTTAATTCCCAACACTTAGTTTTACGCGGACTCATTGGTGCAATTTTGCTCTTAGCTGACCAGTTAAACTTTGGTTGACGTTCATACCATTTCTGCCACTTCCTACTTGTTTCTATTTTAGTTTTCATGTATTTTCTAAGTGTTCTAACTTGCTTAGATACGGGAGTTACTCCTCTTGCAATGCTAGAGACCTTGTTTAGTACAGTTACGGGAGTAGCAACATTAAATCTAGTTTTCGTAGCTATGAGTTTAGCTCCTAAAACTTTAGATTTTGTCGCTATAGGGATGTGAACAAGGCTCTTTTTGCTCTAGAATTCACAAACAACACATATCTAGCAACACACATATCATGACATGGAGTAAAAACATCTTTTCCATAAGAAACACATAGAACATTCACACACGCATTCATAGTGTTTACATCTTTAGCATTTAATGCGTTTGTTTTTGTTTTTGAAACATTCAAAGTTGATGTAACACTCTTATTAGAAAAATTCATAATATGACTTTCTTCCTTGTGTGACTCTTTAGAAGTGCATCTATCCTTAATATTAAGCAAGACACTCTTCTTCAAATTAGTACGCTTATATGTTGGTTTGCTAACACTATGAGACTTCACTACTCTTGGGGAATTAGAAAAAATCACGCTAGTTTTCTCAAGAGATGTTGGTGTTTCTTTTGTTTTCACCCTATACATTCTACATACTGTGACATTTTTGTTACTTTTGACTTTCTCAATTTTAGGTGAAGAACATGAAGTGACTGGTTTTGACGCATCTTGTTTGACATCAATCTTAGGAAAACTCTTAGACTTTTGATTTTTGTGTTTATTTAGCGGTGTAACATACACAAGTTTTCCTAAGACCGAAGATTTATCAAACCTAGTGTTCGCATTCTTCCATTTTTGAGCATATATTAACTTAGCTATAAGCTTAGAGGTTGTCATCAAAAGATCTTGATTTTGAGATTGCACATCCGCATCCGCATATGCATATGTATTTTGATTAACATTCTCAATCATTTCGTTAACTTCTCGTTGATGTTGAGCCCGTGTCGTTTTGATTGAATTAAAAAGGTTTTGGTATTCTAGTTTCACATTTTCTCTTTCTTTAGTTAAGGACTCAACTTGGAAAACCAACGACACGTTCTCATATCAAGTTTTTCTAATTTTGACTTCCAAGAGTTGTCACAAGAATTTTTCTCTTTTTGGTGTTGTAATTGTAGTTCAATATCAATGCTTTGAGCTTGACACCGTTGAAAATCATTTTCAAGAATCAGAATTCGTTTCAACAAATTAGTTTGGACATCTTTGGAGTCGTTTGAAATTTTCTCAATTTCATCTCTTAACTTTTGATTCCAACATGTTCAATAGAATACAACACACAATTTCGAACATCACCAGTTAAGGATGCTTTTAATAGTCGATCAAGATCATTGTGCAAAATTTCATTTTTCTTTGTTATTTCATCAACTTCACTTTCCATTTATTCAAAGACATTTAACATTTCTCGTACTTCTTTTGTAAACTCCTCTTGATGAATATTTGTCCACAAATGTATTGTTTGAGTAACCGGTTGCACCTCTTGATGAAAAAACTAATTCAACATTACTATCAGTATTATAAGCAAAATGTATGCCAGTAGTAACCTTAAGTTTTTCTTCAATGATCTTTTCCAAATTTTTTATTTCATTATCAAGATTACCAAACATAGCTAACGTTTTATGTTGTTTTGGCATTTTCTTTGGAGGTGAACTCGATGTTTGTTGACTTTGCGTTTTAAGAGTTACATTAGAAGTAGAATCATTTAAAAAATATCTTTCTTCATCAAAATGTTCCATTTGAGGAACAAACGTGTCATAAAGATTATTTAATTTTGCATAGTTAATAAAAACCATTTTTCTGTTCATTTTCAATTGAATTTCTTCTGCTTCCGTAAGCGTTTCTTCAGTGTCATAAAGGTTAAGTTGTAATTTTTCATCATTAAGAAGTTTAGCATTATACAACTTGGATTGATGTGTATTAGCTAGCCTGAGACGATCCGGATTTTGATACCCCAAACCAGTTTTCAAGTTTGAATCATAAAATGAATTTGGTTTAGTACCAAGCATGTGAATTGTTTGAATTAAATGAGACATTTTGAAAACAGTTCTTTCATGATCTTTTATTTTTTCTTCAAAGTTTAAAATATCATCAAGATATTTATCCTCTTCATGTTTGAAAGTTTGTTTCAAAGAATCATGATCGTTTTTGAATTTCAAACACGCACTTTTTCTTCTAAAATTCTGTTTTGTAATTCAACTTTTTCTTTTTCAACAGTTTCAATAATCTGTTATTCAACAAGAAATTGATTTTGAAACTTATCATGTTCTTTTTGAAAATTGATGTTGTTGACTAGTTTGTTCTCAAAATCCTGAATAAAGTTCCTTATACATCTCAAGTTCCTTGGTTAACAAAGCATTTTTTCTTTTCATTTCTTTATTAACCATGCGTTGATTCTCAACTTCTATTTGTACATTCTTAATCAACGATTCAATATCTTCAAACTTTTGATCATGAGCAGCGTGAACATGTTCCACTTGTCCACCATTCACCTCCAAACATGGATCATCAAACATGATATTACAACCAAGTTGATCATCAACAGATGTGGGCTTAATAGTTTCTAATTTTACATGTTTTCGTTGTTCATGATCACTATTTGAGAATAGTCCATATATCAGTTCGATTTGAGAATCATTTACCTCACTTACCAAATCAAAATTGTAAGTTGGTTCAGCATTAGAATCATTATCTGTTAGTTTAAGTCGAGCCATCATGATTACTGCAGCATTAAGTTCTTCTAGCTAGTCATCTCCGATAGCACTCATAAGCATAAAGTCATTCTCTTCATCATCAAGATGAATTCCAGCTTCATCTTTTGTTGCTATCAGCATCTGCTCCCTGAAATACTTTGAATCGCGAGTTGTGGGTTTCGAACAATCTCTTGCGTAATGGCCTTTTTCATTGTAATTAAAGCACTGAACTATTGATTTTTTTCCCAGAATTAGCAGTGGTTCATAGATTCCTTTAAACATTTTTAGCTTTCCTAGTAGTTTTCTAAACAAAACTATTCCCAGCATTATTTCCTTGATTCCCAGCATTCCTTCTATCATTACTACTACCATTCCCAACATAACCTGCATTCTTGCTTTGAATATACACCCAACCATCTTGTACTAAAGCTTGACTTCTTATGTTGAAGGAAGTACGAAAAAGATTATTTGTCAATGTTGAAAAGTGTTAAGTAATTGCTCGTGCAAACAACATCATTGTCGTTGAGAGTTTGTCTTTTGGATCATCACTTTGTACCTCTCCTTAATAATTATCATCATAATCTTGTACTGAAGGAGGATGGGTGACATAGTTATGATTTTGAAGGCATAGAATATGAAGGACTAACATATGTGTTTGAAACTAGAGCAAGAGGGTCAAGATTTTTAGCGGTTCTTTTCGCTCTTGAAGCATTCACATTTGGTTCATTCTGAGTTAAAAAATCAAATAGCAGGTCGTAGTCAATATCATGAAGTTAATGTGATTGACGAGCTCTCGTAACATATTTGCTCCATTCGGGTTGTAAAGAGTTGAGAAACTTAGTATTGATTGCAATCTTTTCTAGTAAGAGTTTGTTTCTTTCCATGTTGTTCATAAGCATGGAAAATATCTCATACACAGACTTAAGAGATTCCTCAACCTCACCAGAAAATTTATTAAACTCATTCATAAGTCTCGAATGTTTTTCTTGCAAACTCAAATCAGTTCCATGCATCAACCTTTTCACTCGATTCCACATTGCTTTTGCATTTTGAGACACATCAATGGAATTGTAAATATCGTTTGGTATACCAAGTAGAATCCAATTCATTGCGTCAATATCAACTTCATACCTCAACTTATCATTTCCTGTTATATCTGCTATTGTTTGTATTTTTGTTCTTGGTACATCTGTTGGACTTGTTAGATCTATTATCTATTTCATCAAATAAGGACCATTTTCTATTGAATCTTTTACTATTCTCCCATGTTCCTTTTTACCATCAACATACCTCTTAGAACGACTTGCCCATAGCACATAACTTCCCTTCTCTAACATTGGCGGTTTATTTTCTGAACCAGCATCTGCAATCGATTGTTGATGAGAACTTGCCATTTTATCACTAAGTATGTAGACAATGCTATAAGGATCATATTAGACTATAAAGACTATTGTTGTGAAATCAAAAAATCTATAAGAACGATTAAGTGTAAAAAAATATTTTTGTGTTTTTTCAAAATTCTAAATTGTAAATATAAAAAAGTATTTTGTTTTTTTCAAATGAATTTTGGACTAAATGGAGTTAAAACCTTAACACAGAATGAGGTTTGAAACTAATTCTAAATGAGGTTTAAATCCTAAAATTCAAATGAGGTTCGAAAGGCGATTCCTAAATGAGGTACAACAACTATATCCCAAACGAGGTTTGATGTTAAAATCCCAAATGAGAGTTACGTCCTTAATGCCGAATGATGTACGCCTTTGAAATCCCAAATGAGGTTCAATACAAAATCCAAATGAGGTTCAAAATATATTTCCAGTTGAGGTTCTAAAAGATTGTACTAAATGAGGATGTGTAATGTGTTTCACAAATGATGTTCGTGTCACGTATAGAAATTGAGGTTCGGTACCACGAAAACAAATGAGTTCTATGGTCAAATTCCTAAATGAGGTTTATCATGTATATTCCAAAAGAGGTTTGTGTTCCCAAATATAAAATGGTATTCGAAATATGTATGCCCAGTTGAGTTTCAAAAACACTAGTACTGAATGAGGTTTTAACGTGTATCCCAAATGAGTATTTAGAAAATGAAGTATGATGAACTAGGACCCAACTTGAAGACCATAACTGCATTCAAAAGACCTCGTTCATCCATACAAATACACAAATAAGGCTTGTAACTATATTTGGGACCTCGTTCAATAAACCTTATACCCATATGAGTACTGTAACCATTTTTTCCAACTTGTCCCACACACGTATTACCTCAATTGAGGAGTGTAACCATTTTTTCCCAACCTCAATCATAAATTTACATGCACAAATCACTAACTTACAACCTCTAACTCGATTCCTTATACACTGTCTTTTACACTAATTATCATCAATTCAATCCGAATTTTCAATAGTCACGATATCCAATTTTATGTACTTTGAGCCAATAATCTATAACTGAACCTAGTCATATACACATACCACATCGAGACCTAATCCACACAATGCATCACCATTTCGATCGATAATCCAAAAATCTACACACGAATTGTTACTATATCATGAATTAACACACGAATCCTTATCAATCAAGCCAAATCCACATCGTAGTAAAAATCAAGACCTCGTTCATCTATAACAGGTCACGAACACACAAAAAATCCAAAAATTATTGCGTTTTTAGCTTTTTGATCCACACACAATCAATCTAAATCACTCCTAGCGATCGATACCACTTGATGAAGTCCAAATAGCATTGTATCAATACGAATTAATGGTTAAAGTTTAGAAAGAGAAAGTAGAGAGAGGGAGTTACCAAATGAGGTTTTTTATTAAAGAGAGAAATAGGAGGAAATGAGGATCCCAATAAGCCTTAATACAAATAAATGTAAACTAAAACTATTAATAAAATAAAACTAATTATGGCAAACTAGAACGGAGGGTTGAATAATTTTACCGATTTAAATTTATGTTTCAAAAATATAGATCAAGTTTATTTGAAGTTAATGATATTGATTTGATCTACGTAATAAGAAATAAATAATAAGCGCAAGAAGTAAAGATAGAGTTAGAAGAGATAGAACTGTGACACAAGTATTTATAGTGGTTCGGCTACAAGGACACCTTCCTTGCCCTACTTCACTCCTGAGTTCCCAACTCGAAAGTTCGTAAATACTAGTCCACAATCTCCTTGTCTGACGGAGAAGCCTCACGACGTTGCTTACACTTTTTTTGGTACAAAGCTACATACCGGGTTCTAACATAGGTAGAACCAACCTTACATCGCTTACACTTTTTCTGGTGCAAAGCTAAATACCGGGTTATAACAAAGGTAGAACCAACCCAATACTATCAACTCTTTTTACAAAGATGAGGTATGTAAATACAATGAATAAATGATGTACAAGAATAAAAAAAATGATCTTGATATGATGGTGGAGACTAGCGACAAGGAAACTTGAGCTTGATCATCTCGTATGCAATATCGGCAATTTTTTCTAATAAGAGAAATATCTACAAATGAGAAATGGAACTAAACTAGATCTGAAATTTAGAGAGAGGCATCAGAATATCAGAGACATGTAAGAGGAATGGTAAAGAGAACATGAGAAATGGCTTTCTATTTATAGGCAAAAGTTGTTACTGTTCATTGAATCAGGCGAATCCCTTCTAAGAGGGATCCGGCTAGTGTAACTTGAGGGATCCGGGTCACTGGTAGTGTAAATATGGATTTTTGATGCCAAATCTCCAAAAATATTGTGTAATCTTCCAAGATCTTATGTAATCTTGTAAGTTATGGTTAAGATATAGAAAGATCATGTTGATGTCATGCATGATGTAAAATGTAAATATAATTTACATATTTTGAAAAAATAAAAGTATGAGTAACTTTGTGTTACTTGTATAGAATGTAAATTTTGATGTATTATAAATATAATAAGTTAAAAAGACTATTTGTTTAAAACTTTCGTGTTTTATTTTCTACTTATAATAATTTTATGATTGGTATCGACAAAAAACAAGAGGATCGTAAAATAGAAATAAACGTTTTTACGGCTTATTTGTATTAACAATCTCCCCGTTTTTGTTGAAGACAAAACATAAAATTATTTGAAGTAAAAAATGTATAAGTTTTAAATTGGAGTCTTTTACTTCTATCTCCCTCTTTTTGTCAAAACAAAAAGAGTGTCAAAGAAAAACTAACAAGTAATGCAATGTAATGAATCAAATGCAATAATTATAGATATTGTGCAATGTAAGCAATATTTATGATAATCGATCAGAAAAGAATCTAATGCTATGCTCTCCCTTGATGGAAGCTCCCCTTAAATGAGGGTGTCAAGAAATCTAAATAGATTTGATGCTACAAAAGATAATGTTAGTGATAAATAACAGAAGTATAAGCTCCCCCTGCGTTAAGAGTACCTACAAACAAATATGTTAAAAATAATGTTGAAGCCGCTATTTTCCCGGATCAGCCGGAACCTCTTTAAAAGGGTTCCACCCTTTTAAAAGATACGATTTACAAAGACAAGACATAAGTAGCGAATGTAATGAACAAAGATCCTTATAATAAAACATACAACCATATTAGTGACTTTGTGTCACTTACATATAGGTAAAAATAAGAACAAGGAAATGTTCTTCTTAAACTAAAAAATTAAAAAGCAAAATACAATATTATTTGTATAATCTTCACCAAAAGTACTATGGAAAGTTTTGGTGGGTAAGAGTAGTGAGACGTTCGAGGATGTGATTGAGAATGAATCTCATTTCATCTCGGAGATCATTGACGATCACTTGGGTTCGTTGGCAATGCTCACAAAATGTCTCGTGAATAAGTGGTGTAGAATATCATTTGACCACATCGGTTGAGAGAAGGGCGGAAGTTGTGGTGGAAGAGGTGGTAGAGGCAGTTCCATCACCATGACATCGGGGACCGGTGGCGGTTGGCTAACTAAACGTTCGATGGAGTCGAACATAGGTTGAAAAGGAGGAGGATTAGGGGTCCTAGGTGGGAGATCTTTGAGTGAGTCGAAGAAAAGATGAGGAGATGTGGGAGGTGTTGAGAATATGAGCTCAATGGGCTATAGGTTGATGGCCAATGATGATGATTGCTTAGATGGTTGAGTAGGAGCTAGAGGTGGTGTGGTTAAAGGAGGTGGTGTAGTTTTTGGTGTGGTGAGGAGTTCACTTTGTGAGAAGCCTGATAGTACAAGAGGAATTGTTGGTGGAGAGTTAAGAGGTGTAGAGGGTGGTGCCGTTTGATAGTCACTTGGAGGGGAGAAACGTTGGAAAGGTGGAGAATTAGATGTCGGATTAACAAGACAACAAGCTCGAATGTTAATCTTAGCCGTTCTTTTTAGTGATTTGTTTTCTTTCTTATCATTAAAGGATTTAGGCATGTTGATGATCAAGATATGGCTGAAAAGTGGTGATGGAGAGGCATTGGAGAAGAAGACTATTTATAAAGAAAGCCATGCATGGAATTTAATGTAAAATCTACTAATTTTGGCAAAATCCAATGATTAGATATGGAATTAATGCACAATATGTCAACCTCTAATCTCTAGGAGCTGGAAATAGGTTGATAAAAGAGGGAAAATTGAGAATTTAAAGTTCAAAATTCGTATTGTAAAGCTACTGATAATGTAACAACTCACATTTTCACACCTTTTTACATCAATGAACATCCAATTATTTATTTTAAACTTTTACGCATTCACTTTAAATTTCCAACGTTTAGCTAAATCACGTAAACTAAAAATCAAAATTCAACGTAAACGGGCCTCAAACAATTAAATGTTTACGTTAAGCAAGTGCTAGGTAATTATTTAGAAGATAATTATTAACTTTGCACATTTTATTTTTATTGGTTACGTAAAGTGTTTACGTTTCGCGATAAAATACATTTAGGCATTTACAAAACCATCCAAAACTTTTCTACACTTCAACAAATACCCATTATTATACCCAATATACAAATCTTTTATAAAAATTCACCCATGTTATCATATGGGCTGAATTTTACATAAAGGAACCAAAACAAAACATACACTTTACAAGTATTTACATCTACATTTAACCTTTACTTATTAAAACTTCAAGTATGCAAGTAATGAAAGATTTTTCAATACAAAATATCAAGACACCAACTAGTTCATCCCCCCTCCTTAATTTCATGGAATGATTCCCATCTTAGGGAACCAAGAGCACACAACTAACTAGCAAAAGTCTTGTACAACAAAGCCTCATTAAACCCTTAAGTACATGACTAGAAATTTGACCAAGACTTCCATGTTTTACTCATCTTGTCCTAATACTTTCCTAATAGTATACTTGACTAGTCTTGGTAGTATATAAGACTTATACTAGAAGAGAAGTATCACACACACTTCACATTTACATAAGAAAAACTCACAATCTCTCTTGTTCTTTCTCTCCTAGCCACGGCCAAAACCAAACACCATACATAATCCATACAATTTTGTTTACCAACTATTTAAGTGATCTAACATCATATCTAAGATATACCAAGAAGGTTTGAAGGTTTAGTTAAGCATTTACAAGGGTTAAGTAAGAAAGGTTTAAGATTAGGGTTTCATTGGATTTAGGGTTTTCTAAGTATTGGAAACTTGGGTTTAGTATCTTAACTAGGGTTTAGATCTTGTTGTTCATCACCATACATCATATCAAGGTTATCTAAAAACCCTAAACTCTTTACATTCATGATTTTATGTGTATATAATGATTATATAGTTAATCACCATTTAGGAATATTATTAACTTGTAAAATGGATTTTTACACTTGATTATGGTTTGATATACTTTTTCATATACTATATTGATGTTAAGAACATGTGAGAATGGAAGTATATACATTATATGAGTGTGGATTAATTTATAGAAGTATATATAAGTAAATAGTTTAAAGAGTTACTTATTAAGTTTATAAGTAAAATTGAGGTTAGATCTTGTTATCATGGACATTTCTTGGATAATAATGGACTTAAGGACCTTAAGTATGTAAGACGTGTGGTATAAGTTTTTGTAGAGGACTTGTAACAAAGTTACTAAACTAAAAAGTTATAAAAACAAGTTTAAACATATTTTTAACAAAAATATCAAAAGGGTCTGTTTTAAATTCGAATATAAAATATTGATTTTATCTTTTTATAAAATAATACATGTTACAAGGATCGTAGGCATATAGAGAACTCGAAAAACCGATTTATAACGAAGGAGATACAGCATTTGCAAGTTATACGATAATAAACGCGTTTATAAAAGAAAATTTATAAAAATTCATTACAATTCACCTCTGATATAAATGATTGGTTAATTTTCTCAGAAAGTACATATTTTTAGGATTCCAAAACATTAAGAATCATAATTTTTTGATCAATAACGAAGGAGTTATGGATTTTTCACGTTTACGATAATAAATAAGTTTATAAAAATAATTATATAAACTATGAACAGTAAAAATCACTATTCATCTCAGATACATTTTGTAAAATACATTAGTTAGATAAAACTTTTAATTACGAAGACGTGCTCGAAAGAATCACTAAAATCGGAATTAAAACGATAAGATACGACGTTTACGAGTTTACAATAGTTAAATTTATAAAAGTTCATGAACAGTAAAAAGTACTGTTCACCAGTGGGTTGAAAATATGAAAATGTAATATTTTGATACCTCGTCTTAATACGAAAGCGTGGACATAAGAAACGTACGAAACGGACTTAAAACGATAAAGTTACGCTATTTTTACTAAAGTAATATTTATAAACATTTTAACTTTATAAATATGATTTCACAAATACAAATAGATGGTGATGTAGCTATATAGAATTATATATGGTCTTAGTTATTCATAGTACTTAGTACTCATACGACCTATAATTAATTAGGTTGCATTCGGGCGTATTCGTGACGCATTTTCTGTTTGTGATTTACATTATCGATTTATTCACTCGAGGTACGTATATAGCCCCTCTTTCACTTGTTTTACATTTACTTTACAAATCTCGGGGGAGAATACATGCTCGTTATAACTTATTTACATAATCATTTACAATCTCTTTTACATACTTGATTGCATACTTGATTTCGTAACTTGGTTACATGCTCGTTTACATACACATTGACAAAACTATTTACATACTCATTGCAAACTCGTTACAACTTTGTTATACACTCATTTGCATATCTCACGGTGAGATACAATACTTATTTTTACTTATGGATGCAACAACCATACTTACTCTTATGATTACGGCTCAGCTTAGGTTGCATGAACTGTAAATCACTTGGAGGGTGAGCGCGAATGTTATAAAATAGATCTATTCGGGATTGAAAATCCTTGTTCGGGTGATTAGCTATCACTAGACAAACGAATGTTATACCATGTCGGAGCATGACTGGATTGGTGTCTACAAGGCCAACAACTACATACTCATGAACTTTTACTGTGCCTTGAATAAAGTGGCATACATATAAGTCTACGTCGCAGTTTCATGAACTTAGGGGTGAAATCGTAATCACACATGGTGACTATTGTATTGGATATAATGGTCATGCATACTTTACAAACGCTTTGTTCCAACTATACTCAACTTTTTGTGACCATAGTATGGGATACATTAGTCATACACATCTTTGATTTCAACATTATGCATACAATTTTGGTAACTATTATAATGATTGAAATGGTCATATACTCTTTACTAATCTTTGATCCAACATTTATACTTACAAAAATCTATGAACTCACCAACTTTATGTTGACACTTTTAAGCATGTTTTTCTCAGGTGAATTAGATACTTTGCTTACTTGATGTGCATTGAAGTCTAAACTTTACAAGACTACATTCATGGATTTCTACATACAAATCTCGTTGTATTATTTTAGTCTTACATTATTGATGCAAACTTTGGGACCAACGTTATAACAAATTCAGATTTTGGTTAAATCAATGAGATCACTTTTCAAACGACTCATTTAGAGTTTGTTCTCTCATATCTTGTGCAATGTACTTATGAAGTAACACTCCCGGACACTATTCTGCTGCGACCCAATTTGGGGGTGTTACAGATAACCTGGATCAGCCGGAACCTTTTCAAAAGGGATTCGCCCTTCATTATAGAAGGGATCCGAGTGTCTGTTGAATAGGAGGGAAGAAAAATTATGAAAGGTGAAGGCAATGCAAATAAATTTTGAGAGGCCTTTTATTACCACCAAGATTGATGATCACAAAAAATCTAGTGTGTGTCTATATGCAAACAATGTGGAGGTGCGGTTGTCTCGACTCAAAAGGAAAATATCATAATAAGATAACCCAATGAGCTCATTAATTTAATGTTTCTTTGGTTGAATGTACCAAAAAATACATATTAATTATGTATTCCCTTTAGCATTCAAGAGACATGTGAAGTGATGAATGAGAAAAATCATTTTTACTTTGTATTAGTCAATGTATGAAAAGAATTTTTATGCGTGCCCTAGTCGTGAGAAGTATTTAAAAAAATATCTTTCAGGGTTTGAAGTAAAGAAATCCTTTTGATGATGCAGATGCATACATAGTAGTATATAGTATAGCTACATATAGTATATGAACAAAATTTCCTGAAAGTTTTATTTTTAACTGCAAAATAGAATCCTAGACTCGGATAGAAGAAAAGAGATATTGCGGATTCATCAAAATCCTTTTAGAGGGACTCGGGCTTTGAGATAATCCGGCTATTTGATGGTAGAATCCTGTGGATTCAAATACCGTTGCTCGGGGCAAAGATTTCTATTGTCCTGCTCTGTAATACTTCTCCCTTAGGATATAGAGCTGCCATGATCCGGCTAAGAGCCGAGACACTATCTACTTCCCATCCACTACCATCGAGTACACCACCATCAGGGACACCACCACTCCTACCTATACCTGTACCTACTCCATCACCACCTTTGCTTTCTTCCTCTATTAACCATAGACGCGACACGGCCCTGAGTTTTTTTACCCTCGAAGAGGTTATGTATTGCTTCTTTGTACTTGGTACGGGTCGAGAGATAGATCGTCTGCTCCTTGCTACTAGATCCGCTGAGGTTTTAAGGCAGACTATGGTTTTGTTGCCACTTTGGATAGGGAGATTAGGCGAGATCCAGAGAGAGATGTAGGTTATGGGATTACAGATTATATTAGGATGAGATGCTTGTGGGCCTGCCAGGGGCACCAGCGACTGATGAGACAGAGTTGGGTAAGAGGTTGACAGACTTTGTCACTACGGTTAGACAGGATACTGACAAGATTTATGGGAGACTGGATGATGCACAATATGACAGGTCATTGATGAGCGGTCGGCTCAACATGTTGTTTAGAGATAGACGTGCTCATGCTCGCACTGCTTTACTTATGGAGAGAGAGGCTAGACTTTCTCATGAGGCTTGGGCTATGGATGCTAGTGATACCGCCCATTCTGAGGTGAGAGCACTAAGGACTACTGTATTGGCACAGCAAACGGAGATTGCAGGGGTGCCGGCAGCAAACTGCACCTGAAAAGCACAACTTGTGGAGACACTAACACTAATGAGGACATTGCAGACACAGGTGATGGCACTCCAGAGTCAGTTGGGACCCGCTAGCGGTCCAGCACAGCCAGAGATACCGGAGGAGGCCGGTAGCAGTTCATAGATTTTGTGATGTTGTAGCTATATTGTATAGCCTACTAAGTATTACGGGGTAACTCCCGCTAAGTTAAGGTTGGTTGTTTATATTTATTTTGTAACACTAAGATAAGTGATATTTTGTAACCGAATCAGGTCATGTATGTTTCCAAGATTTTATAGTATGGAAGGGATGTATTATGTCATGTTGTAATCAAATTTATTATGAATGAATGTCGATTTAGTTACACCATTGTTAATTTCAATTCAGTTGTGCATTTCACTCTGTGATGAGATCTCACTTTATTTATTGTGTATATGTCATGTCATGGTTATGATTTTATAAAATCTAACGGGTATTATATTTTCTTATGATTAAAGAAAATGACACCAAAAAGAACACCAGAGCCAACCCCGCCGCTACCACTGCCACTACTTCTGTGAATAATGCCCAACTTAGGCATATGATTAAACCAGGTGTTATGATGCTTTCGGCAGCACGCGATTGCTGACAGAAACCGAAATGGCGATGACAGCCTAATTCGGGAACGGGTGTTAGATGAACATACACGGGATTGCTAGAGAGTGCACTTACCCAGACTTCATGAAGTGCCAACCTCTAAATTTCAAAGGTACAGAAGGAGTTGTCGAATTGATTTAATGGTTTTATAATTCGAAAACTGTGTTCAGTATAAGCAACTGCTCTGTGGAAAACCAAATCAATTTTTCCACTTGTACTCTTCTGGCATGTGCACTAACGTGGTGGAACTCCCACGTTAGGACTGTTGCTCATGATGTTGCGTTGCAATGGACTTGGACGACCTGAAAAAGAAGATGACATGACAAGTAAATATCCGAGGGTGCGGAGAATTATAAAGCTCGAAGGCGAGATGTGGAATTTAAAAGTGAAAGGTACTGACGTGATAGGGTACAACCAACAATTTTAGGAACTGGCATTGTTGTGTGTTAGAATGTTTCCTGAAGTATCAGAGAAGATTGAGAGATATGTCGGTGGTTTACCCGACATGTACGGAAGGTGTTCATAAGTGTCTATAGCAATCAAATCCACAGACAATGCAAGAGGCGATTGAATAGAAAACTGACACTGATAGATAAGAAAATCTGTACTTTTGTATCGAACGTCAAGACAGAGAACAAAAGAAAGCAAGATGATAACCAACAACAACAAAATAAGAGGCAGAACACTGGTCGGGCCTACACTGCAGGATTTGGTGAGAAGAAAACTTACAGAGGATCTAAACCTCTGTGTCCTAAATGCTACTATCACCATGATGGTCCATGTGCTCCTAAATGCCACAAGTGCAACAGAGTTGGCCATCTGGCCCGCGACTGTAAAAGGCCTGTAAAATACTAATGCTGAGTAACATTCAGAGGGGACACCTGGGGTCAAGTCAAAAAACATACTTGTCTTGAATGTGTGCCAGGACATTTCAAGAGGGATTGTCTAAAGCTGAAAAACAACAACTATAGTAACCAAGGTAGAAATGGCAATGATCCAGCAAAAGTATATGCGGTAGGCCGTGCAGGGATAAACGAGACTCAAACGTCGTTACGGGTACGTTCCTTCTAAACAACCACTATGCTTCTGTCTTATTTGATACTGGTGCCGATAGAAGCTTTGTGTCTACTGCATTTAGCTCCCAAATTGATATCACCATCTTCCTTAGATCATTATTATGATGTTGAAAACTAGTTGATCGGGAGGAATAATTGGGTTAAAAATACGCTATCATTGGGTTGTAACATCTAAATTTCTTACAATACCCCATTCAATACATAGACTTAATGCCGTAGAACTTGGTAGTCTCGTCTTCATAATTGGTATGGATTGGTTGGCAAACTACCAAGCCATCATTGTTTGTGCCGAGAAAATCATTCGTATTCCTTGGGGAAATGAAACGTTGATTGTTCGCGGTGATGGAAGCGACCGAGGAAACGAGACTCGTTTGAACATCATCTCGTGCACTAAAACACAGAAGTACATGCTAAAAGGATGTCCTTTTTTTTTTGGCACATGTTACTACAAAGGAGACTGAAGACAAGTTAGAGAAGAAGTGACTTGAGGACGTACTGATCGTTTGAAAATTTCCAAAAGTATTTCCTGAGGACTTGTCGGGTCTCCCTCCGACTCGACAAGTGGAATTCTAAATCGATTTGATACCTGGTGCTGCACCTGTAGCATGGGCACCTTATCGATTAGCTCCATCTAAAATGAAGGAATTGTCGAACCAACTCTAAGAACTTTCTGACAAGGGCTTCATAAGACCTAGTTCCTCACCTTGGGGAGCTCCGGTCTTGTTTGTCAAGAAGAAGGATGGATCGTTTCGAATGTGTATCGACTACCGAGAGGTGAACAAGTTAAAGGTGAAGAATCGTTATCCACTCCCAATGATCGACGATTTATTTGATCAACTAGAAGGATCCAGTGTCTATTCTAAGATAGACTTGCAATCTGGTTATCACTAGCTTCGAGTATGGGAAGAAGATATTCCAAAGACGGCATTTAGAACTCGATATGGTCATTATGAGTTCCAAGTTATGCCATTTGGCTTGACGAACGCACCATCAGTATTTATGGATCTCATGAACCGCGTATGCAAGCTATTTTTGGATAAATTTATGATCGTCTTTATCGAAGATATTCTCATCTACTCCAAGAACAAGAAGGAACACAAAGAACATCTTAAGGCAATTCTGGAATTGCTTAAGAAAGAGGAGTTGTACGCTAAATTCTCTAAATGTGAATTTTAGCTTCCCAAGGTATAATTTCTTGGCCACGTGATTGATAGTCAAGTCATTCACGTGGATCCCGTCAAGATCGAATCCATAAAAGATTGGGCATCTCCTAAAAACGCCAACGGTGATTCGACATTTATTACGGTCTTGCTGGGTATTATCGAAGATTTATTGAAGGATTTTTTAAGAATCGCAAGCTAATGACCAAGCGTACTAGAAGAAGGTCAAGTCATTTGGTGGCGACCAAACAAGATGCAGCATTTCAATTGTTGAAGCAAATGTTGTGTTGTAGTGCAACAATTCTGGCATTTACCTGTAGGAATCGAAGATTTTATCGCATATGCGATGCTTCATATCAAGGTTTGGGCTCTGTGTTCATGCAAAGAGAGAAGGTGATGCTTATGCTTCACGCCAATTGAAAATTATTGTGAAGAACTTAGACTCATGATTTGGAAACTTAGAGCCTGTTAGTGTCGCTCTCACAAGACTTGGAGGCAATATTGTATGGGAGCAAGTGTATGTTCACTGATCATTAAGGAGTTATACAACCATCTTAATCAGAAAAAGTTGGAACATGATGGACAACGTTTGTTGGTTAGAGTTGCCTCAGTGATTACGATTGTGAGATTTGTTATACCTATGAAAAGACAAACGTTGTTGCTGATGCTTTGAGCATAAAGAGCGAATAAAATCCTTAAGAGTTCGAGCATTAGTCGTGATATTACGTTTAGACTTTCTAATCAAATATTGATATGCTAGACTTAAAGCACGAAAAAGAGACATCAAGAGACGAAGATGTTGGAGCGCAAGGTATGCTGATTGAAAATTCAAAGGACTCCAAATGAAACTTAGAAATAGAAGTTGGACAACTCATGCAGGATGGAACTCTATGCCTTATAATGCACGAGTTGGTTGCTATGTTATTGGTTGATTTAGGACGGTGAACTTGCAGAGTCCTACAGTCCACATATTTAGTCCATCCAGGTTCTGACAAGATGTATCAAGACATGAAGAAGCTATATTGGTGGCCTAATATGAATTCCGACATCGCTACTTATGTTAGCAAATGTTAGACATGTGCCAAGGTCAAGGTTGAACATCAAAGACCATCTGGTTTGTTTGTGCAACCCAAGATACCTCAATGGAAGTGGGATAATATCACAATGTATTTTATCACGAAGCTTCCTAAGTCGTCACATGACTACGAACAACCATTTGGGTGTATTGTTGATGGACTCACTAAATCACAATCTTCGTAACCAATATGGGAAACTAATCCATGGATAAGGATTGTCAAATGTACCTGAAAGAGGTAGTTACGAGGCATGGAATACCTGTCTCAATCATTTGTGATCGTGACCCGAGGTTCACATCAAATTTATAGAGGTCACTTCAGAAGGCTTTGGGTACTAGCTTGGATATGAGTACTGAATATCATTGCCAGACTAATAGACAAAGCAAGAGGACTATTCAAACTCTAAAGAATATGCTACGTGCTTGTGTGATCGACTTTGGAAAGGTTTGCGTCAACATTTGCCTTAGTCGAGTTTTCATATAAACAGTAGTTATCACGCTAGCATTAAGTGGTTGCACCGTTTGAAGCACTTTTACGTCGTAACAGTGTCTGGGTTTTCTCACCTGTTTGTTGGGACGTGGAGGGTTGGGGGATGTTCAACTCACTTGGTCCCAAAATAGTCAAGAGATTTTGACCCGAGATTATCATTCAGATCAAGCATAGATTCAAGCTTGCACGATGATAAACAAAAGAGGGTTACGCCGATATTAGAAGCATAAGCCGTGGAAATTGTAGTTGGAGATAGTGTTTATGCTTAAGGTTTCACCTGGAAAGGGTAGTTCTGTATTTGGCAAATGGGGGAAGCTAAACCTCAGATATGTTGGACATTTCAAAGTGTTGGAAAAGGTTGGAGCCATTTCTTACAAGCTTGAACTTCCTCAATAGCTGAGCATGGTTCACAATACATTTCATGTATCCAACTTGAAGAAGTGTTGCCGACGAACCATTAGTAGTTCCATTGGATGGACTCCATATTGATGAGTGCTTCATTTTAATTTTTGGGGGGGTGGAACCAGTTAGAGATCATGGATTGTGGAAGTAAAACATTTGGACAAAGCCGGGCTTCCAATCATCAAGGTTCGCGGAAACTCTAATGAAGTCGGTCCTGAGTTCACATGGGAACGTGAAGGACCAATTCCGGAAGAAGTATCCACACCTCTTCACAAAGACTCAGCACCGTCATCACTTGGTGTCGTGTCTTAATAGTCATTGAGCGAAACGGCTCACTTAACGGGGGAATACTATAACACCCCGTGTTTTAGGGTCATTTACGACGTCATTTAATTCACTATTTATTTTTAGTCTTGTACACGTTTGCTTTTAATTTATTATCGTTAAGTTAAATCGCGTAAGCTAAAAATTGTCAATCAACGTAAACGGGCATCAAACAATTAAGGGTTTACGTTAAGCAAGCAATATATTATTTTTTACGAAAGTAATAATCAACATTTTATATTTTATTTTTATTGGTTACGTAAAGTGTTTACGTTTTCGCCAATATTGTATTTAGGCTTACCCCGAAAAGCATCAATACCTATTATATACTCAACCAAATACCACAATCTATACTAATACACTAAAAATTATACAATTCCTTATATTATATCATCCACTCATGGCCGGATATATATGATAAAACACAAAGAAGATATTTATTTGGCTTTGCAATCTATCACATGTTATATAATCTTTCAAGCAAACTCCACCAACTAAGTCTTACATTTTCCAACTCTTGTAAGAACCCACTCTTTTCTTACACAATGGTCATTCAATATCTAACCATAGTTAAGTTAAAGTGACCTTGGTTAGTTAGTTCATGCTATAAAAGGGTACACTATGCAAGTAAACATCACACACTTCATTTTCACTAGAAACACTTCACTCATTCTCTCCTATTCTCTCCATATCCTACGGCCAAACTCAAACCTTAAATAATCCATACACAATTTATTTTATCAAGTATACAAGTAAACTAAGATCATATCTAAGGTGATACAAGAAGGTTTGGAAGCTTGGTTAAGCATTTACAAGGGTTAAGCAAGAAAAATACAAGATTAGGGTTTCATAGGAATTAGGGTTTTCATTGTATTGGAAGCTTGGGTTTATCATCTAAACTAGGGTTTAGATCTTGTTGTTCATCATCACACATCATATTAAGGTTATCTAAAAACCCTAATCTCTTTACATTCATGATTTTATGTGTATATAATGGTTATGTAGTGAATCACCATCTAGGAAACTTATTTACTTATGGTATATGGATGTTAATATAATGTTAGAATGGAAGTATAAGTATTGTACTAGTGTGGTTTATGTATAAAAAGTGTATATAAACAAGTTACCTAAAAAGTGTACTTATTAAAGTTTATGAACAAATAAGTATGTAGACTTATGGATCTTGTGATTCTTGGACAATATTTAGATAAATGATGGACTAAGGACCCTATGTATGTAAGACTTATGGAGTTAAGTGTTGTAATGGACTTGTAACAAAGTTGCTAAACTAAAAAGCTACAAAAACAAGTTGGTTTTAAACACATTTTTACCAAAAATATCAAAAGGGGTTGTTTGAAATTCGATAATTAATTTAATATATATATACTATATATTTATATTATATTATATATTATATTATATATATATATTTATATATCATATATTTTATATATATATATATTTTACACTTTTATAAAATACTACATGTCATGACGATCATAGGCATGTAGAGAACTCGAAAAACCGATTTATAACGAAGGAGATACGCTAATTACAAGTTATACGATAATAAACATGTTTATAAAAGAATTTTTATAAAAAACTTTATTACAAAAACCATTTGAATATAAAATGAATGGTTTATTTTTCACGATAATACATTTTTTAAGGATTCCAAAAAATTATGGAATCATAATTTTTCAATCAAACGAAGGTTTCTGTTGGTTTTTCTCTGTTTCAGATAATTTAAAGTTTATTAAATAATTAATATAAACCGATAGTGACAGTAAAAATCACTATTTCATCTCAAGATACATTTTTAAAAAGTACATTAGTTTAGATAAAAAATTATTTAATTACGAAGATTGCTCGAAAGAATCACTAAAAATCAGAGTTAAAACGATTAAATATTCGTCGTTTACGTTAGTTAAAATGTAAAACGTAATATTTTGGATAATTACGTCTTAATACGAAAGTTGACTGAGCATAAGAAACTAAGAAACAGACTTATTTAAAACGATTAATTGTTACGCATTTTTACAATAAGTGATATTTATAAACGTTTTTTACTTTATAAATATGAATTTACAAATAAATTAGGATGGTAGATTTAAAATATAGAATTATTTTATATATTAAGTTATTTTTAAAATGTACTTAGTAGCTCATACGACTATTAATTAATTAGGTTGCATTCGGGGATATTGGTGACGCATTTTCACGCATTTGATTTACATTGTTAACTCATCTACTCGAGGTGAGTTCATAGCCCCACATTTTACATTTATAATGATTTACAAGTTTTGGGGGTGAGAAAACATATGCAATGTTTTACAATTGGAAGCAAGTGGATTTTTTACATTACGATTACGTGGTTAGACTACGTAGCGCTTTAATCCCTTGAGCAATTATCTTGGAACTGTCAATTACTGTTCTGTTGAGCGGCGAATGTTATAAATTGATCTAATTGGGATGACATACCCATCCGGTGTGTATTCATGCTCTCTGTGCCAGTTGTGAGGTCAACGGGAGTATACCAGTGCCAGACTTAGGGATGTGGTTGCGGTTTTAGAACATCATCCTCGGGCAATGTTGGCAATTTATATTGCAATTCATATTGTCGTGCATCTGTATCATGAGCTTTAGGGAAACGTTTTATTACTTTTTTGATGGTTTGTATTTGTTGCATTATCATGGGGTAATCTTGCTGGTCCTCTTTATCATTTTTCTAAGCCTAGAATTCACCAATATTTTTGTTGATGTTTGAAAGCAAGTTTTTAGGAGGTCATAAGGCTCGAGGTGCAAGTGATACATTGGTGGTTATATTTGGATTGTTCCATGCATTAAAAGATTCCTATTACATTTTGGGAAATACATTTTTATTGGACTAGAATCTTTGTATTTGAATATTTGAACATGTTGTAAAGATTCGGGCTTTTGCTACAAAACACTTTACTAAATCATATGTATCGGGTTTTTTTAAACGGACTTTCTTTGGTCGTTCGATTTTTTAGGTTATTTTGACCATTCCCCATCGGGTGATTCATGCTCACTGTGCCAGTTTGCCGGACAACGGACGTATACAGTGCCAGACTTAGGATGTTGCGGGTTAGAACATCATCACGGGCAATGTTGGCAATTTATATTGCAATTCATACATGTCGAGCATCAGTATCATGAGCTTAGGGAAACGTAATTACATTTTATGATGTTTGTATTTGTTGCTTTATCTTGGGGAAATCTTGCGGTCACTACATTATACATTTTACAAGCTATGAATTCACCCAATATTATTGTTTGTTGTTGTTTTAAAGCAAAGTTTTCAGGAGGTCAATAAGGCACGAGGTGCAAGGGATACATTGGTGGTTATATTTTGGATGTCACATGCATAAAGATTTAGTTGCATTTTTGGGGAAAACATTTGTTATGGACTAGAATCTTTGTAATTTGAATTTTGAAATAGTAAAGCTTCGGATCTTTTGTAACAAACACTTTACTAAATCCAATGTATCGGTTTTAAACGACTTTTTTGGTTCGTTGTGTTTGTATATATGTATATGTATGTATATTATTATATAAGTATATATAGTATAAATATTAATATATATATATATATATTTATATAATGTATTATATGTATGATGTTATTTATATATATATGTTATACTATGTTATAATGTACTGTATTTATGTTATTTGTATGTATATATTGTATACATATATATATATTTATATATACTGGTTTAATTTATAATTTATATATTTATGTATTTTTCATTTATATATATATATGTTATTGTATAATATATATATTTGTATATGTATATAACTTATAGTGTTATTGAAAACTTAAGAAGTACCACCCTCAGGCCACATATTCCGATGCGAACATTTTGGGGGTGTTACAAAGCTATGACACGAAGCCTTAAATGTTATGTGTGAACCTATGTCAGTTAGAATCCGTGCCCGAAATTCACAGTTTTGCCATATCACCCATGTATTACCTTAAATGAAAATGCATCAGTTTGACATGGTAGCAGTTGTTACATACCTGTGGTGGGGGTTGTAAACCCTAATGATTTTCCCATAGCATTCGTTGCTTAAACAAAGTAAATAATGGTTCATGATAGTGGGGACTTCATGGAAATAGGCAAACATAGGCAATGCGTAAAAGTTTTAAATACTCGTGTCCGTAAGTAAAAATGAGCAATGTATACTCACCCCAACTATTTCAAAACAAGTAAAGTTATGTGGGGCTATGAAACTACAAGGTCTTGAAAAGTATAAGTATTGATTTAAATAAATAAGCATGTATTCTCACCCTAAAATAGTTCAAAACGAGTTTAAAACAAGTAAAGTGGGGGCTATGAAACTCACCTTAAACAATAGCAATTCTAGAGTAGATCGAGTTTAAAGTAACAAGTATCCTAAATAGTTCAAAAGTATAAAACAAAGTAACAAGTATCCTAACCATAACCTAATTAAATTATAAGGCGTTTTAGGTTCGTAAAATGAAGTGAACTAAATGCATGTGAGTTTTATAAATATTTTTATCACCCATATATACTTGTGTCTAACGGTTTCTTCCATTAAGTTCAATAAAATATATTTAAAGCAAGTTTACTAAGCATTTAAACATAGAAAATATGAGCAGTTTTTTAGTGGCAAAAAATACTTCCATCTTCTCGGGTTCATATCTCTTTTATTTCTACTAAAACAAATCCATTCAAAGGCCTAGGTTGAAGGGTTTTGAGGTATCTTTCTAAAAATGTAAGCCTTACAACATGAATCAATGTTTAGAGGGTCCATATGTGCCTTACAAGACACGAAGTTCATGCTGTTTTTAGGACATAAACTTTTACCAGTTTGTTTTCGTCATAACTTCAATCAATTTTTATTCCTTATAGGGTTATTTAATTTTGAGTGACTATGTTAAAGTCTTAGCTACAAAAAGGTTCCATAAGACTCAAAACTCAACTACTCTAAGGTGCTAAAAAACTCATTGTAAAGTTTAGTTGTGGAGATTTGGAAATTTTTGTCTGTTAAAATCCAATTTCTAAAATGCACAACATTCGCTAAATTAATTGAAATTCAACTCTCTCAAGTGTTTCTCTCTCTAGAAACTAGCCAAATCCAAGAATCGACCCCGTGTTATGATATAAGATATGCCACATCATATATGTTGACATAAGTCTCTATCAACATAGATATAGAGTGTAGCCTCTGTTAAAGTTATCCTTAAGTGTCTTTGTCAATATGATTACAGAACTTTGGCTCTGTTCACATAATAAATACATGTGTCTGTTGACATGATTACAGGGCATAACCTCTATTTAGGCATTCCATAAGAGTCTTTATCGAGACAAAAGCAGAGCAAAGTCTCTGCTAACATAAATTCATAAGGGTCTTTGTCAAGATGATTCAATTAGAGTCTTTATCGAGAAGACTACAAAGCATAGCCTCTGCTAAAATTATCAATAAGTGTCTCATTCAACACGCTTACAGAGCTTTGACTCTGTTCACATAAAAATAAGTGTCTATGTGTTAGTCTGATTCCAACCATGATCACTTCACTAGTATACACGAAATCAATATAGAAATTTAGGAAGGAGATGAGAAAAAAGTAGAGAGAGGTATGAGAATTTAGAGAGAGAAAGGGATGGATTATTCAATAGTGTGTGACACAACCAAATGAACAACCAACCCTTCTCCATGTTTGGAGAAGGGTATATATACCCATACTCCTTAAGTTAGCCGCCTAAGTATGTAAACATAAGCCAAGCTCGGGTTTTGGTAGGCTTAAGCCCATAACACTTACACAATTAGCTTAACAAATAAGCCTGATACCCTCTACTAGCCTATTGCAACATGTATTAATAGATGACTTTGACTTCCTAACTGAATAACCAAAACTCCCTTGTTTGACTCAATATTTTGAGGCTAACAATCTCCCCTGAAGTGAGGTCATTAACACCTTGTGTTTAAGCTCTTTGAGATTGCATTGTCATTAAGATTTTGTAGTCTTGGTCTTGGTCTTGGTCTTTATCCTCATTGTAGGCTTATTCCTTCATGTTGTGTGATCTTTGATCTTGAGCCTTTGTCATTTTGTTTTGACTTGGTCTTTAATTCCGAGAGCTTTAAATCTTTTCCTTGTTTGTCTTTGTCGTCTTCGCCATCTTGCGATCTTGTGTCTTGTCCAACATGCTCATACTTCGCATCATCTTAAAAGCTTGCTAACAATCTCCCTTGGCAATATTTGACTTGATAATCTTGATATGAGGAAGATCTTGAATATCAAAGTTGCAGAAGTCTTTTTCTTTAATTGAACTTGAGCTTTCCTAATTCTTGAATCTTAATTCTTATAGTATGTCTTTGTAGCTTGAGCATGAGCATATGGTTATGAATTCGACTCAGCTGGAATAGGGTTGTAACTCCGTTGTCTAAACCTTTATTTATGGGGGTTAGCAATAACAAATATGGACGAATATAGCTTTGTCATTCATCGAAGTTCGGTTGCGATAACCTCCGGTTCCCTATTTTACAGTATAAATATTGTACCTGCGATCAGGTAGATTCAAAGATCCTCTTTAAAAGGGTTTCCACCTGTTCTAGCTTGTTCTCATTACCAGAACGTCTCAAAGCAGACAACACTATAAGAGTGAATCAGTTAGTTAATATCTTACTGATTGAGTCATCAATTTGTTTACTAGACCAAAATCGATATCCAGTTGACACAAGCTTGATTCATATAGAATCTCGTAAGTCACCTACCGTAGTGATGTTTGATGTTGACACTGGAAGGATTTTCATTCGTCGTTGTGAATACAAAGAGTATCACTCTTAATGTTCGGGCATAATCACAAGGATAATGCATAGGAATCTATGTTATAACTTGTGTTTTAGATGTTAAACAACAAGTGTTTATCATGAAATATGTTCTAATGAGATTTATAGATTGATCTCTTGGCTCTAGACTCGATTTGTGCGTTTTGGTTTTAGTGATCGGAGGTTGGAGTAGACTTCCACCTTTTCAATATCAACTAACTCGGAGTGAGAAAGTCAATAGAAGTCGTGTTGATCTACATGACAAATAAGACAAGAATCTTTTTAGAGGAACTTGAATAGCTGGGAAGAGTTGTGTAGTGCATCACTGTTTTTCTTCAATACCAAAATTCATCTTTGTGAAGACTGATAGCATATGTATTGACCTGGTTTCTGGCTAAAGTTGTATGGAGGGATTTTTTTTAGACCCTTTATCCTTTCATTTCTTTTTCATTCTTTAACCCCTTCAATGTTTACCAAGACGTCATTACTAACACATTTTTGTAATTGTTCCAGTGTTAGCTCATGCCTTAGTCAACATTATTCCCTTTTCTCATTCTTTTCCAAATCATACCTAAGGACTACTATTTCTAACTATGGAGTGTCCTTTGGGTAGATCCATCTGGTTCGGGTTGGATCATAGGACTAATACCTAACCTAACCACCTTATGACTTTATAATCATCATGAATTGATAGGTTATTGGGTATTTGATCATCACCATAAAACCATTTTTCAAACAAGGTTTTGAAAGACAGTCAAAGTGTTTCAAAAGTGTTTAGCACATGTGCATCGCTAAACGAAAGTTTAGCACATGTGCATAGACGTAAAAGCACTTTCAGTCTTTAGATCACTTATTATTTTTCAAGATCATATTTTAAGCACATTTATCCCCTTATTTTAAATATAAAGTCACTTAGTTTTTGAAATACAAAGTGATTAAAATTTGTCATGAAAAATCAATGGGAAAAGAAATGTTTAAATTAGCATGAATTATGTGCAACATGTTTTGTTTTTGCCCACCCCCCTCAATTTTACATATGTTTGACACAACAAAATGATACCAATTTTATAAATTATAAAATTAAGGGCGAGGCAGTGTTGAACACACAATTTAAAAGATTATGAAATGTCATTGAAGAATTTTTGAAAAAATGTGCTAAGATATTGGATGATCTTATAACAAACATTTGAAATTAATTTATGTCGTTATTACCACTGAATTGTTATTAAGATACTTTTTATAATGTTTTGAATACACAAAATTTTGTCGTGAGTTGATGTATCCAAAAGCATTAAAAATTTTGGTTTTCAAAAACTCCTCCTCAAAAATTGACTCATTTATAGAAATGATACTACGATTATAAAATGATTGTTAATTATAAAAGAATCATTGATCTGGTGGTCTTGGTGACTTAAACCATAAGAATGTCATGTTTAGAGAGAGAGAGTAGAAGGAGAAACAAATATGTGTAAATAATATGAAAAGTTAAATTGTTACAAGAGTCTCACCCCTCCACGGAAGCAATAGAGGGGTATTTATACCACCATCTATACATAAGTTTACTATATTGCCTATTCTAGTCCCTACGTATGGTGGTATGTTAAACTATGGTAATTCCGTAATGTCGTCACATAAAATTAAATCCTAACAATCTTCCCCCATGGGACGTTATACGTAATAAATTACAATATTTTTCTAACAAGTACATAATAATTAAGAACAAGAACTTCCTAGAAGCTTCCAATGCTGATGATGTATTCTGTGGCCTTTGACTTCAAGTCTACACTCCAACACGAATCATCTTTGTAGTTCCTTGTAGGAGAAATACTGTAATAGGCATGAACTAAGTAACCAATACACCTCTGGTTAAGGAGAAGCTTCTGAATTAGCTTCCCCCTAATTCATGTCACATATTCTTCATGATGAAGCTTTAATAGCTTCCCCCCAAACAAGAAATCCTCTCTTGAGCAGTTTCAAAGCTTTCTTTCAAGCTTAGAATGATTAAGTACACAACGGAATTAGTAGGATACCCACATCAAATGTTACTGCTTCTTTAATAATAAGCACAGTGATTATCCGTTCGGGGGATCATCAAATAGATCAGCAACGTATCTTCTCTCACTTGAATAATTCTTCTCACATTTCTTCCCACTGGAAGATCAAGTAATGCATACCAAAAGTATCAAGAGATCTCTTCCCCCATGTAGTTGAAGAGATGCTAACAGTCTCATTGTATGAAGCCCAAAAACCCGAAGTACACACTCTATCCCATTCATGAAGTCGAAATCGTAACATCAAAGTCAATTAAGTCTCGGACGTGAGCATTCCTTCCTTTAGGATAATGATGATATTTCTTGTAACAACCAAGGTTAGCTAAGTCCCGGATGTAGACAATTAAACCCTCCAATTAGTCAAAATGATAACACAAAAGTCAACTAAGTCTCAGATAAACTCATTTCTTCCTGCAGGATACTGACTATCTAGAGGAATGATCATACCGTTACACCCCGCCAAGGCGGAAACATGACAATACCGAAAATAAAAGAACGACATCTTGTACTAATGAAAAAGGGGTCTCATTAATACAAAGACAATGTCTCACAAACCTAATAAAATCATTCAAGAATTCATGCAACAAAATACGAAACAAAATCAACTAGGAACTTCCAATGCAGCCTAATGGTTTGTCTAGCTACTTTTATTTACTTCAACACCATCATAACGCTTACTTGAAAATGATGCTTAAAACGTCAACACAATGGTTGGTGAGAGTCATAGGTTTTGTGACACCAATACAAGATTTAAATCAATCACTGTGATTACATAAAAAAACAAAACATGGCAGGACAAATAAGCTGGCTATTACACATGCTAGCATTCATGCAACTAAGAATCTCAATTGGGACAGGACGTGTCCCCCGATCCAATGTAACAAAAATAGTCACGGAGAGGAATAAAATCCCTAAATCCCAGACTCTTGGTACCGTAGCACACATACAGGTTCATACCCACACCAAGTAAGCGAAACCTTTTTCCCATAAAGTAGGCGAAGAACAATGCAACATCAAACAACATGCAGCACATAACATATAATAGCTACTTAAATGTCCATATGTAACTTAAACCATATAATCACTATAACAACTTGAGTTTCAGGTCAACGTCTATCCCTAGCCTAAGCTAGTTATTTTTAATTACGTAAATAATTATAGTCATTAGAGTTTCCATTTATTGGTGAATTTCATTCCGTGATTTAGTTTCTATTTGTTTTTAACATTTAAGAAAGTCAAAAAAATATATATTATTGCTCCGCGAGCGTAAATATGTTAATTTTGTATTTTTCGTCGTTTCCTTGAGTTTTTGTAAAACCCGTGTTTAAAGGTCGTGTTTTACGAGGTTTAACATTTTAATAAATGTTTTAAACTATATTTAGTGGGACGGATTTAAAATAT